>JABASP010000658.1:0-44759 GCA_019776565.1 Sminthurinus signatus
CTTCGAGCAGAAACGGATGATACACTTTGGAACAAAAACATTGATATGGATTCAAAAATCAAATCCAATATTGAAGACATCTTCTCATCTTGTTTGAACTTCCTCCTCTTTGATTCTATAAAGAGGATGGAAATTGTTAAGAGTACTCCACTAAAAGCAAAAGTCCACCACACCGCTTTTGAAAAAGGGAATGTGAAAATGTTTTGAAGGGCAAAATTCTCTGGTTGTTTAAAATACACACGAATTCTGTACAAAATTTGATTTAAAAACATGTCATAACAGTAGAATGCTAATATGTGTAGAATAAAACAATCACTATAGTTACTATAACTGACCTCTCAGCTTGAATGGGCTGTAAAAAATGTAAATGCCTTGCTCTGTAAGGAAGAACAACGTGGAGTGTGATGCAAATGTCTACATCTCCATCTAAAATTTGTCGTCCAATACCATCAATTTCAGAATTTCTAATATAATGTTCTCCCCAAACTTCCTCAATTCTATATTATACAATCAAAAGTAATTTTGTTTTTTTTTTTTAAAATTCTGATGCATACAAAGTAAAACATTTTAGTATATAAGTACTTTATAAAAACAAACAAAGAAGCTTTTGTTTACGTAAAGTTTAGAAGGTGACCAAATGCTCTTAAGATGTGGACAGAAAATCCTCCAGTAAATTTCACATGCGTTTGATTTAACCGCTCAAGGTTCAAATCAAATAAATCGGATTGTCGAAACTAAATAAAATGTTTATTTTGTACATTATATACGGTACATTCCGTACCCATTATATGGGTACGGAATTTGGTATTGATTAATTTAGATACTGTTTAAAAATTTAAGTTGACTTTATAGTTTACCACGCCAGCAGCTTTAATGTTTTGTCCATAGAGTTGTCGTAGACCAACGAAATTTCCACTGAATGAAATTTTAGTAATAATTTCTTGAATCAAAGTACCTCCATAATTGTATGTTTTTGAAGAGACTATGAATTCCTCTACTTTATTTGTTAACAAATGAGAGTTGGCATGGTAAATTTCCCAGATGGAGACAACTTTGTATACAAAAACTGTAGATTTTTCCATGCCAATGTCAATTTTAACCTTGTCGTCCATTTTAACTTGTTGAGGTAGAAGAAAAATAATAAAAATCTTGCTATCTACTGGAATATTGCGATAGGAAGAACGGAAAGTATTATTATTATTTCCAGACCTTCCAACTCTAGGAGACTTCAAAGTATTTTGAATTAAATGTACAGGGTTTGAATTTCTGTTTAGTTCATTGGGCCAAATTATTAGAATATAGGGAACCCAAATGTTCCTAGAGGTTTTCCTCCATTTTTCATCTTGAATAATCGAAAGCTATATTAAAAATTCAATTATAAGTAAATAGGCAAGTAAATATATTTGTGTAGCCCCTTTGTAAAAGTCTACATTTTGGACTTTGATAAATTCAATAACTTTGAAAGTAAAATGGTGTATTGATTTTTTTGATACCTGATAAATGATCATTTTTACATCTTTTGGGTCACTCGGTATAAATACAAAATAAAGTGGAAGAAAAGCCAGATAAGTTTCAGCAAAGTAGTGACTTTCACTTATAATACTTTGATTGGAAGTCAAAATTTCAATGCAGCGGTTGATTGTTGTTACAACAGAAAAGAGTATAAAATGAATGCCCTCTACTTTGGAATTAGAATTAGAATCGGGATTAAAAAGTAGGTTTTCTACCGATACATTAGTTGCCAATGGTGTTGATGTGCAAATTATGACATCGCTGACTAGACCTGCCTGTGGATTTTCTACTACCATGGAGCTCAAAATTTTCTTTGTAGAAAATTGGAAGAAAAACAATAAGTGAAAGAAAGATAGCAGAGACATTGATTGTCTCTTGTATTCAGTGTGTACTAAGTTCTGACTCGACCTACACAATGCAATGAGTTGCAATGTATTGAGTACTGAGAGGAAAAAGCGAGAGATTAAAAATAATATTACCAAAAAAAAGTAATTGGTTTCTTATTTGTGAATTTGTGATTATGCACAGTGCACAGTAAAAAAAATACCATTAAAAAAAGTGTACGAGTAATGCAAACAGGTCGATATACAGAATTCTTCAACTGAAAAAAAATTCCCCAATTTATTAAAATACTCTATTTGCGATATTTGATGGTGCATATTTTTGAGGTACAATGTCAATATATTTCAGTCCAACGAGTTTTTCCGACTCCTTCCAAAGGTCGTGTGCCAATTCATTTGTAATTTACTGACTTGCTGAGGTAGATATCCTTGCAAAATCATAAATTTGTCCAGACTCATGTACACACTTGTTAGACAGTGCACAATACAATGGTGTTTCAGCTCCCTTTATGAGAAAAAGAGAACAAAATTAAATTATAATAAAAAGAATCAGAAAAATCAAAGAATCAACGTAGAAAAGTACATAGAAATGATTCAAAAAACTAACTAAATATATAGCGGTATAGTATAAAAAGGAGTGATGAACCTGTTCAGGAGTATTTCCACAAATTTTGATAAAAAAGTTAGTTAGTGCTCGATAAGGTTGTGGAAGTGAATGGAAAAGGTTTGTACTAACAGCACCTGTTGAAATTCAATCAATCAATAACAATAATTATTATGATGCATGTATTGTATTATTTAGGGAACACTCATCATTGTATACTTTTTAATATTCTAGATGTATTTTACCAATATGAAGTTTCAATTTTCTAATCATTTTTCATTCCAATCAATATCATAAAGTAAAAAAAAATACACATCACCTGGGCATGCAGCGTAACACGTTACACCAGGATGACTAAATTTTAAACGACTGGACAATTCTCGCACCATGAGGGAAGTTGCCAACTTTGAATTGTAGAAGGGCATCAAAAAATTTTTTAAACCTGTAGTTTTCCCTTCCGTCCATTTTTTAAAATTCAGATCAAGTCGGTTTGGATCTATTCTTGCTGCATTCAAAACTGAAGATGATAAATTTACAATCCTTTGAAAGAAAAAAGCTCAGCGTAAATTTTTTTTTACCGGTTTTGTACAAAAAAAATTTGTGTGTAAAAAATATTCAACAGATTTTGAAATCACTAAATTATTATTAAATTTTGAGATTTTTGCACCTGCTGGGTGTCCCTTCGGTAACCTTGTTGAGTAAAAGGAGTGTGAACAAAAAAGGTCCAAGGTGATTAGTCACAAGTTGATTTTCAAATCCATTTTTCTTTATCCTATTAATCCCATGGAGATTGGAGTTCATACACCCTGCATTATTAATGAGGATCTTGATTTCAGAAAAATGTCGATTAATTTGATCTGTACATGATCGGACTGAATCCAAGTCACTCAGATCCAGTTTATACAAATGCTGAAGAAAAATAAAGTAAAAGAACAATAGTTTTATAATGTACCATTGATATTGAATAACTATTTTGTATTTTGCTGTCATTTGAATTGCAAAACATGTAAGAGCAAAAATAGTATGATTGTTATTATTATTATTATGTTACAAAGGATGTATTAAATGTCAATAGTTTTTACCAATTTACATCCTGGTACACTTTCTTCAATTTCCTTGTAGGTTTTTTCCGCTTTTGCCAAGTCTCTACAAGCCATGATGACAGTAGCCTTTCGTCTCGCCATACTTTTAGCCAACACTTTTCCGATGCCACTTCCGGCACCGGTTATGACAACAACTTTTCCACTCACATCTTGCTCATTCGTCTGATCAGTGACGTCTTTGAACTTGTGTCCCAGCCGTTGGATTGCAAACGCATTTGTTCCTTTAATCACATCAAATAAAGGTGATTTTGTACTTATTTTAGCACTCGCCATTTCAAGTTCTTCATAAGCTTGTGTTGTGGTAATTCTAGCTGTTGATGAGGAGTAGAATGCAGAGGATTCTTGAATGTAAACATTACGCTGACCAAGTCTTTTAGTGGAATGAGCAAATTTTGAAAAGTAATTAACTAAATTGTACTGGAAAATCTTTGTAGACATAGAGAATTTTTTAAATTTGAGTTTGGAAATACTGATACGGTATTTTTATGATTACTATGGTGGACCAAGAGCAAATCTCAAAGCAACTGAATGCTAGAATTTGTCTTGGACCTTCAACAATAACAAGTAGTTTACATCATGTAATGACAAAAATCAGGAAACAAATGAATGAATGGCTGATGCACACGTGTTCAACCAACGCGGCTTCTTTCACGCCACAGGAAACAGTTGCAATAAATTTTATCATTGTTTGTATTTTGTATGCATGGTTTGATGAATATAATTCATTTTCTAGGTTATTTTGAAAGTACCAATATCCGTGTACTTAAATCACATACTTCATACATATACTGCAATTTATAATGCCATTCATTTTAATGACAGTTTAAAATAGAGCTAAACACTAAAATATCTTATAAATTTAAAGTACTGAATAATAATAATAATTTATTAACAATAATAATATTGAATTTAATACTACTTTTCAGCTCTCTTTATTTCTACAGTCTATATATTATAGGACAGGGTAAAAAGAAGCTCTTGGCACAAAAAGTCAAGGTGCAATATGGAGTAAAAAAAGAAAGAAATGAGGACACCCAAAATAAAAAGACATTATCCATAATAATAATAAAATGGTCGATGGTACAATATAATAATATGGTATAACAATATACAAACACAAAGTAAAAAATAAATATAGTTAACACATTATCTATAAATAATATAAGAAAAATATCACCACATAATTTTATGACATTATGTATGCAAAAATTAAAAAGTTTTTAAATTGTGACTGGTTCGGCGGTCTTTGTCGTCGTCGTCGTTGTGGATATCGATGACGTAGTTGTAGTGGAAGTAGTAGTTGAATTTCCATTGGATTTCTTGTGTACTTTGTAACGAGTTGGTAAAGTAGGAAGGACGGCCATTGGTGAGCGAGTTGGAATGCTTGAAGATTTTACTTCACCCACGTACTGTTTATTAGTAGTGCTATTTCGATAATTTCCCTTCCTCCTCTTTCCATCTATTACGTCACTCGTTCTGTAGTGATGAGACTGACTACCCGTTCCATAGATAGCAGTAATGGGCAAGGGTCCAGATGAAAGGATTGGAAGTCCTTCCATCAAATTATGAGTTTTACTTGAAGGAGAAAAGGCTTTATCTGGAGTTGCAGTTGTATTCACATTGTCAGTAGAATTAAGGCTTAAATCGGAAGAACTGGAGGTGGAATTCAAACTCGGGGTTGAGTCATCTTCATCAAAAATACTATCATCAGACCCAGAATTTAATACAGGGGCAGTAGCATTTTTACGACGTGAACCACTTTTACTTCCTTCTTTTTTTGTCCACGTTTCCAATGCCTCTCGAATATTTGCAGGCACCTCACTCGCCTTCATTGAGACTGAGGAGGATGATCCACCCATAGTTATTTCAATAATTTCATCCTGTTTTTTTTATTAAAAAAAATAAATAGTCATGAATTTTCATACTTTGTGTATTGGGTTGTGTTCATAAATTGTAAAATGCTCGTATTTATCATAATTTGTCATAATCCATAAAATAATGGTTACCTTGGGTTTCAGCTTTAGCCTAATTTCAAAATCTCCCATTGGTAAATTCTGAACAATTGGGGTTCCGGAAACTGCTTCTGATAATGATGATGTTTTCACACCTGAGATCTTGACTCCACTTTGCTTGTTTTTTCCAGTGGATTCTCCTCCGGTAGTTGGCTCATCATTCTGAATTACGGTAGTGGTTTTAGCTGGCTTTTTTTTCTACAACAAAAAGTCACATTATTGGTACATTTTTCTCAATTCTCAAAATAATAAACTTCTATCTATATTCTAACTTTGAGGTTTGAGGATTTAAATCAGATTGAAAAAAAAAAAATAATATTATGACTCCTCTACTCTTACCAGCTTCAATTGTACTTCTTGATCTCCCACGGTTTTTTGAGCGACAACAAAACTCTGGAAATTTTTTATCATGGCTTGAACCTCTCCCGCAGTGTATGGACATCGAGAGAAAAGGAAACGACACTGACGGGCACTCTTTGTCTTTTTTCCAGCCTCAATTGCCACTCGATATTTCTCCATTGGATCTGTTGTCTATATTTTCCAAAAAAAAAATAAAATAAATTAAACAAAGTTCAAACATAATATTATGTGTATGTAAATAGTAAATATTTATCCAAAAAGCCTGAAATCTTTATCATATACGTAAAAATGTAAATTCTTACCATATTCAGCTGTCTGGATTTTCTGGCAATGAAATTTTCAAATTCTGCATTTTCAGCTTCCTTCTCTTCATCGAAAACTCGAAGAAACCTAGAGTTGAGTCTCTGTCTTGATGATCTAAAAACGGCATCTGGTACATTTTCGTTTTCGGAATTTTCCTCCACGACATCTTTTGAATTTCTTCCATACGGATATTTGTAGGAAGATGGAGAAGAAGAGACACCAGAGCCATATCGATAGCTGTTACCATAACCCTGACTTGAATAGAAAGAAGAGGGAATATCAAGATCGTCATCATCCATAGTTTGGAATCTTTGATAGAGGTAAGAGGGTAAGAGGGTTTCCAGGACACTTCCGGATTGAGGTCGACTGGCTGAGAATCCAAAGCCGAATTTGTTCAAAACATTTTTATTTAATTTATGAACAATGTTTTGTCTCCTCCGAACCGGGGGTTTTATACTAGCAGCTGGAGAATGCATTGCTGTTGTGGAGTACATGGGCACTGATGAATAGGGGGAAGAATAAGTTCCTGGGATTCTTCCAGGAATAACCGAACCAGAACCAGAACCAGAAATAGAACTGCTAAGTCTTGTTGGATGGGATGAAAAGGACGACGAGTGTAAACTTGGAACTTCCTGTCTGGACAAAGTTGAAGAAGAAGAGGATGACTTTTTACCAGTAGATTGATCCTTGTCCTTATTCTTCTTGGAACTACCTTTACTTTTAAAGTTTTTAGTTTCAGAAGTAGAAGTCGTAGAAGGACGGGAGCCAGTTGCACTGGAAATGATACTAGAGGAATCAAAACCCCTCACAGGGACAATATCAGCATTGTTACTGTTTCCTAATGTGCTCACTGTCTGACTGTTTCCATGCCCATTTACGTTTACGTTTGAATTGCCCAGAAGAGTTGCTTTAATTTTAGCCAGAGCTTCTTCTTCCGCTGCCTTCTTCTTTGCAGCGGCAGCTTCCGCCTTCTTTTTTGCCTTGTCTCTCATTTCTGCAAGTACATAAGGGAGCATTTCCGGCTCATCATCCATGATATCATCTTGAATCATCTCATCCATATCTTTGTCAGCAAGATTATCAAATTCAGAGTAGTCTGGTCGTTCTTTACTTGGAATATCCTCACCATCATCATCCTCGTCATCCTCATCACTATCCTCTTCACTTGCACTGGTACTAGCACTGTCCTTCTTCTTTTTTGTCTTGGTCTCCTCACTATTGGTATTGGCACCCTCATTGTCTTTTTCACTCACTGTTGCTGACTGTTCAGATCCTGTAGTATTTTTTGAATCCTCTGTTCCAGTTCGAGTTGATCCATTTGAATTGTTCTTGGCTTTGGTTTTGTCTTTGTTTTTGTTTTTATTTTTCTTCTTTTTTGTCTTGGCGGCTGCTTTCTTATCATCGTCGTCGTCGTCATCGTCATCATCATCATCTCGTCTAAAAGTATACATGATATAAATATTTATCATTCGAATTCAAAAAGTAAAGTCAAAACGTCTCATTTTATTATTGGATAATATATTGAAACATGTTGTTAGTTCTTACTCAAAGAGGATTTTCATGAGGTATCCATAGTCATTGGCAATGCCTGTTTTGGCGGATGGCCTCGTACTAAGATTACATATGAATCTGGGAAGACAACTCAGTGAATCTAAAAGGGCAATTTGTCTCACTGCCCGCTGAAACGATGTTTGACTTGCTGTTGTTGGAGGAACTGTGAAATAACAATACAAATATTATGCACAAAATAGAAAATATCCGTCATTGAAAAATGAATAATTTCCCAAGATATCCAACAATTTCATGTTTTTAAACTACTATACTGATTACTTTAATTATTATACTGTACTGATTTTTGTTTTTACCTGTTGATGAGATGGCTTCGGTAATATCTTCAAAGAAGACAGGTTCTGAGGTGGTGGGTAAGACAGTGGTCTGTTCTTCCTGTTCATTTTCCTCACTCTTAAGAATGACACTGGACAAGACGACATTTGTTGTAATTCCAATGGAAAAAAGGAGTAAAATTAGTCGACGCATGATGATGTTGTTGTTTAATTGCTCACACACACACACAAACTGCAAAGTGAATTGCAACTACTCTTGTGAATAACTAAACAAACTTTAAGGCTTCCATAAAAGAATATATTTGCACAATGTGCACTGCTTTCAGCTTTCAGCTATCAGCTTTCAGTGGGATCAACAGTCAATGTCACAACTACGAAATTCCCACGGGATTTCCAGAAAATACGAATGCCAATGACCAATGACACTTTTTAAGTTTCTATATTATTGCTCTTGCTCCTGCTCTTTCTATTGCTATTGCTATGGTATTGGCAATGGTAAAACTTGGTGGCTAGCGGAAAGTTGGCGAGTGTATTAGTCATCAAGTGAAACTGACACACATCTTCCAATGGTAAACACAGCACAGCACAGTACAACACAACAGAACACAACAGAACGTCAATAACAATAACAGCACTAACCACAAAGTAAATTTGAAAGGGGGGAAATTTGTTGGGGATTGTAGATTGTAAATTGTAAAGTCTAAAGTGTAATACACAGAAAACAGAAAACAAGTCCAATAGCTCACTCACTCAATGTGTGTGATTAAAAACTGAGTCGTCGATTGACTCACGAGATGCAAAAAAAGTATATGTATAATGTATATCTATACATTTATTATGTATCTGTGCATATCTTTTACACTACTTTAATATGTCGTCTATTGGGCAAAGGAAGGAAGGCCAAAGTAGTGGAGAGAAACGAGTATGAAATACTAGAGCATACAGTAGATAATAGATGATAGATAGTAGTCTATCGTCTGTAGTGTATATTGTGGATTGTGTAGTAGGTATCTTCACTGGCAACTTGAACCTGATCTTTTACTACAAAAGCACACACACACATACAAAACACAAACACACTGCATCTCAGCACTAAAATGTACACAGAATACAGAATATGCACATGAAACATGATACATTATGGGGTACGAAGAAGAGGATAAAGTTTGAAAGGGAAATGAACGTTTGTTGTCTGTCCTGTGGTCTGTTTATGTGTTTGTAGGTGAGCAGAGTCGAGAGTCGAGAGTCGAGAGTTGAGAATTGAGAATCGAGAACTCAACTTTCTAATCCTCATGATCTGTTGTTGGGAATTTAAACACTGCGTGATTTTATGATTATACACATACTGTAGAAGCTACGACAGACTGTACAACTTGTAGAATGTAATTTTCATATTATACTATATTGGGTGGATTTTATTTTACTAAATTCAAAATTCAAAAAGTTGGAGGCATGAAAAATAAAAAAAATGATTTTGTGATATTGAGATAAATTAATGACTTTTAAATCTATGATAAGCTCTTTTAAAGTAACTTGAAATGCTTAAAGTCACCAATTTTTGAAAATAAAACTAACCAAGTCTCAAAAATTAAGGTAACAGATCTACATTCATATGTATATATGTACCTGAGCCTGTTTCGTCTATATGTATAAAATATATAGTATACATACGATTTTAATAATTTGGCCTTGTACATGTACATTGTACATTTATTGTACACTTTATGTTGTATGTTGTATACTGTATATGGACCCACGGAAGGTGCTCAAACAACGATTTAAACAACTTGAGTATCTGATCAGTCCCATCTTGATCCTTTTTACCACATGTTCGTTTCGCTTATTTCACACCTTGCCATTCAAGTCCCTCAAGTATTTGATTTTGATGAGGGTATCATCACGAAATCCAAATCCAAATCCAACCTGTACAGAGTATTGAATATGGAATGTAGAATGTAGAATGTTTTATGGTGAGTGGTCAGTGCAATGTGGAAGATGTAACTAGTAACTACTAACTACATGTACCGAAAAGGTTTTTGTTGTCGATTCATGCATACATGTATTTTATATTATATTCTATTATAGTGTATTTCACAGGTACGTGCGTTTTACGATTCAATATGTAATATGTAATCATCTTGCTAAAGTCTAAAGTTAGCAATAAAAAACTCAAGAGGGTATTATGAGTTTTGTTGTAAAGTGTAAAGATCCAGACGCAGGACGCAGATCAAATACACAAAACGCATAAAATTTTATATCCTCTCCCTCAGCAAGGGGTAGAAAAATAAAAAGGAAATGAAATGGAAAAAAGCCCCTCAGTTATAAGTACACTTACATGAAGAAGATTAAAAACGTAATGCTATGGAGTGGGGATGAGGATGAAAAATTGAATAATGTGTTTTGTATTCTACATTTTACATTTTGCGTTTTACATTCCAATGTAGAAAATTGAGATTTTATATAGCAGTTATTGGAAATTGGCATGTTTATCGGTTATCGGTTGCAGTCTAGTTTTTGGAATGATAGAAAATGATTTTGAAAATTTTGAAAATGATTTTCAATAGTAATTATTATTATTAGTGTTTAAATTCATTTTTATTGTCTTAAAAATTATTCCACTAGGGTACGAAATATGGAATTTCTGGGCCAGGCTTAAGGTAAAAAGGAAAATACTTTCAAGTTTTGAAAAGCTCCATTATTTTCTTTCCTATAAATCGTTGGGGTTTTTGTGTGGGATTTGCATACCTCATACATTAGAGACAACCGTCGCATCCTCTTTAATAGAATAAAGAATGTCCATGAAAATCATCAAACTATCCATTACACTGTTAGACACACCGAATACCGAATGGAAAAGTATTGTAGGTTTTAGAATGAGAGTTTCAAAGAGTTTCATTCACATCGGCCAATAATATTATTAGTTATTAGCAAAACATTCCGTGGTTGCCCTTAGCAATGGTACATACTAGTTTTCACTGGTATCTCAATCTCGTGTAATAATAATTACTCTATTAAATGGAACTTTCATCTTTCATCCTGCTTGTTTATATATCGTCTGATATCTGATATTATTCCTATCGTTGATTTGCATTTACTACACTATTCTTTTCTCAGAACACAGATGGGGCCCATGGACTTGAATTTGAAATAGTACTTGTACCTCGTACAATTAATCGACGGGACTCTTTCACTTGCAACTTGCATACTATACTTGCAAAAGCTACTAGCATCATTTTCAATTCAATATGCAATTCAGGTTGTTTCTTGATTCCTGATCCTTTTGGATTTTGAATGCGTAGAAAATCGTGTAGAAAATTAATTAGATGGTGGATTTGTACTATGGCGTTAACATTACAATTACACGGTTGTTCGTACACCTCCAGCGTATGACGAGTAGTCTTCTGTCTTCTGTCTTATGAAGTCTTACAAAGGTGTACCGTGTGCAGTAATAATAATTACAATGTTAATTTTATTGTAATAGAGTTTCATGTAGAATATAGATACTACCGAATTCTTAGAATTAGATACTTTTGGGTAGATTTTATATCCTGTAAGTAACAAGTATATATAATATGTTGTGTACATACACGCTTTTGTATATTAATTATGGTGTTCAGCATTCAGCACTGACCATTAACTTGTACCGTAACATGTAACGAGTAACAAATGAACAAGTCTCACGACAGAAGAGCAAAACAAGATTGCAGTTCCAGCTGTCAGATCAGTTTTCAATATGGAAATGAAGAAAATGGGAGATGCTGCGTTGTGTAGATATTGTAGATTGCATTTTGTATATTGTCAGTAATTGTAAACAGTAAATAGTGTCCGAGAGAAAATTGGTCTTGGTTGCATATTTTTATGCCTTGAGCACTTGAGTATTAAATATAATGTATACAGTATAATATATAATATAGCATATCTATCTAATTTATCTTTAATTTTCTTGGAATTGGAGATTGGAGAATAAGTAAAAATACAAGATTGTCTCTATTCTCTGTTATATTCTTTGAAGGTGAGACATTGAACTTTTCCATCCTTCAGCAGTCAGTCCATATCTTGTCAGTTTAAATCTGACAATAGTTTTTTACAATGTACAATTTTACATTGTGTTCATGGTACATATTATATAGATTCTTGATCTAGAGTCAACAGTCAACAGTCGACAGTCAACAGTCTAGAAACTAGAAACTAGAAAATGACAAAAATATTGAGTGAAAGACAGGTCAGAAATCAGAAATCAGACACCAACAAGTTATATATGGAAACAAACAGTCAAATGTTGACTTTATAATCCCATCAGATTATAGATGATAAAAAATTGAATCAACAACAAAAGGAAAAAAAAATAAAACAGGGCTCAATGAAGTTTTGGAATGTGAAATCTCAAGTTTCTCATGTTATGACAGTAGCTTGCTGTTAAATACAAATACAATATCAATTTGGAGAGTTAGTTTCAAGATAGAAAACTTGATCCTGAACTTTTTCCACATATCACCATCATTTCTATAATCTGATTACGTTATTATTTTGTACATCGTCCATCGCACAACGACAGAACTGGTAGTAGTTTTAGTAGCAGTTGGCAGTGTAGGACCAAAAGCAAATATAGGAAGATGTTGAGAGGTAATGCTAAAGCTAAAGCTTATCCAGACCGGTTTTTATATTGTTTCATCTCATTACCACGGACAACGGACAATCCACACAAATGGCAAATGGCAGAACACGGGCAACTTTTGATGCTCACTTGAATGATATAATATCTATATATATAATATATATAATATATATGTTATACACATAATATAAATCTACAATCTACTGTCACTCTTGTGTGGTTGCCCTTTTCTTTTCATTTTTTTTTCGTTTTGCTTGACCGAAGATGAAAAGAGGAAAGAAAAGAAAAGAAACGACATTTATAACTTATTATATACTCATAATAATATTATGCATATTATGCAGATGTCTACTACTATATCATTATATTATAGATACATGTGTGGCCAAAATACTTGTTTACATTTTAAGTTTCCAATGCTAATCTCACATACCTCATTTAAGTATAAAGTATACCGTTGCCATTGCAGTTGTAATTCATAATCCTTGATACTTTTGGTTTTTAGTGCTTGTCTATTTGTTACATCCCTATGATCTATTACACGTTATTCCTCCTCCTTTTGTGCAAGTACTCCGTTACTAACCAGCTCCTAAGTATAGATAGATATGGATTAGTAGTTATCTATCTATATCTGTATATATATTATTCATGTACATATAATGCATACAAATGGGACTCCAACTTTGTTAAAATTTGGGATATGATGAGATTTTAGAGTTGAAAGTTTAGATTCAAGTGTCGAGAAAGGAGAGTCTAGAACTCCATGATCATGATTGTAAAAAAAAAGAACAAGAACAGGAAAGACAAGAATCAAAATTGTAATGGGACTGAAATGAATGGTGGGTTTTAAGCTCTTCCGACGACTTTTCTATTCTTGATTCTTGATTCTCGATTCTTGATTCTAATGGTCATGTTAATGTTGATAGTTGATACTGATGAGGTTGGTTGCTTGTTGCTTGGTTTAAATCTATAGGTTTAAGCTGGTTCATCTTCCGTCTTGATCGTCATCAGTAATTTGTGGACTGTTGCACCCGTAAGTCGCAGTGGAGATTTTTTCTTTATTCTTTTGAGCACTAGTTTATTTATTAGTAACGTATATATTATAATATATTACATGTGTGTGTGTGTGTGTGTGTGTGTGTGTGGACTTTTAGTATCAGTAAAGAAGCCATTAGTATTCTTTGTGTGATCGGCGGCATCATTGCTCCATATTACTTTATAATTAACTAATTAGACTAGATTTTAGCTTGTTTTGATTAGTGATTTAGTGCTATGATGATTTCGTTTATTTAGTATTACCAATAAATACTAAAATATTCTTGGAAAAATAAATCGACTGTATAATATACATAAAAAAAGTTGTTTAAAAAAATTAAATGTGTTTTATCTTTTATCCTAAATTCTAAATGACACTTGACTTATTTCAGGTTTCAATTTTTTAAATGAAAATGGGCACATTCCGCATGACAAGGACACACTCTCTTCTGATCTCGATCCTGGTTCTGACTCTGACGTCACTATGTCATTGTCATGGCAATAAAGTGAAAAAGGCACAAAAGTCCGATGCCAATACGGATCCCAATGCAAATATCAACCATCAATCAAAGTATCAATCTCCACTAGAACTGGAATTATTTGCCTTTGGAGTGACAGCTCAACTGGGACAGCTCTATGACATTCGTACACAAACCTTTTTAAACACGACCATCTTTTCCTCCCACATCGTCAATGATGAGCTCGTGATTACTGAGGGGCAAGAGAGTACTTATGAGAGCGAGGGATTGGTAGAGAAACCTTCGGATGAATTCCGACTACTTGATCTTCATCCTCGACAAGCCCTTGGAATTCTGTTGGGTCAAGGAGCTTCCATTCCAAACAGAGGCAGCACCGGCTTCCTCTGGAACGTTGATCATCAAGGAGTTGAAGATAATAGTGCAACTGGTGAAAATGGAGAAGTACGGATTGAAGGTGCTTTTAAATATTCCATCAAGTATTTAAAAACAGCGGAGGAACGTTTAAATTTAAAACATGTCCATCTACCCTTTGGTATTGACTTTGTAAAATTGAAAGAGACTCGTGCTACACATGTCCTCATTAAAATCCAATATGGTGTTGGACTCACCGTTCGAATCCCTTTGAGCACACCCAGACGCTTTAATTCCAAGGCTAAGATGAATTGGGAATCATTGGATAGTCATCAAGAAGATTCCTTGTCATCACTACTGAGATTTTCCACCAGTTCAAATGACGGTCCAGAAGTATTTACTGATATGGACCTCGAGGATTTGACTATGGAACTTGAGAGGATTAAAAATAAACAGAGGGAAAAATCCTCTGTGATTTTTGATGAAAAGGTTGAGGAGGAGGAGGTTCAAGATGAAGTTGAGAATGGAACGGAACTTCCAGCAACTACAAATAATTCTAGTGTGAAAACTAGGGAAAATTCAAAGAAAAAAAAGTTTTCTAGAGCGGATGCTGAAACACTACTGAGAACCTTTCCACAGCACTTGAATGGATTTAGGAAAGGAATCCCTTTGAAATATGTACTAGTCAGGTAAAAAATATTAAATGTTACTTTTTTTTACAAAGGTGTCATGTGAAAAATTTCAAGTGTATTTTAATTTTTTATTTATTTTAGTAAAATATAAATAACAAATAACAAAAAAAAAATGAGAAAAATCTTATCTTATCTTTTTTTAAAAATTTGATACAGTGTTCGAGATTTCCTCAAAAATTTTGTAGATGATGAAGATTCTACAGAGCTTAAGGATATTCCACAACCAGCATATCCAAATTCCCAACTAGATTATTATAATTTGGAACGAGCCCTCAGCACCTTTGACGGGATTACTCTCATGCGACGAACTCTGGCCCAGTTGGAACAAAATGTGGAACGTCATCAAAGTCTCCTCCGAGATGATGATTTAAGACGGATCGCTATTACCAAACGACACTTTGTCAAAACCTCAAACAAACTAAAGAGGGACTTGAAACAAGCTCTTGCAAATTCCCTTGTGGAGGAAAGTCAAACTCAAAGTCAAAGTCAAATTCCCGAAGGCCTTGATTTAAACAGAAAAGTTAGTAGCATGTTGGAAAACTACTATGATAATGTCTACTCCTTTGCCAATGTGAATGACTCATTGAGATCTGTGGAATTTAAACATGCACTAGAGACGATGAAACTTCTTGGATACATAAAAAGTGCTGGAGTCGTCTATTTGGGTAGAGGAGCGACAGTGGATCAACTTCGACTGAGTGGAAATCAAAAAGGAGGTGAGGAGGAGGAGGATTCTTATGGACATGGTCTTTTTCAAGACAAAGGGTCAGTCAAAAGAACTTACATCCTCTTTTTCAAAGACTTGGCGACAGTCTCAGCCAAATTGAAATGGCTTCAAACTCGTTCACTATTTTTCAATCTCCGGTTCCACGGAGGGATCACTACTAGTGAAATTGGGGGAGTGAACAAACTTGTAGTGGTCGATTGTAATTTTGCATGGGCTTTTGAAGAGTGTGAAAACATTTGGGATCAACCTGTGATTCACGAGTACCATGGAAACAGACTCATAACCGACAACTACCCCAATAAATCAAAGGTCAATGTATACCAATTTGGAGATGGGGAAAATTACACCATCAATAATAATATTAGTGACAGGGATGTGAGTGTAGTGAAAAGGTTGACTCGCCGCCTGGTGGAACAACTACATGTCTTGAAGAGGTCAGGGAATCGTGTGTTAAATGAAGTTCAAGTTTTCCAAAATGAGGGGGAAAATAGACTAAAGACTCAAGGAAGAGGACAACTCCGAGATTTAACCTATTCTCTTCGAGGAACTCTGTACAATATTCAATACGAGGTTCGTGTTTTTACATACTAAATAATAAATAATATGGATCATTAATTATTTTCGTTTTTGAAGTACAATATTAAAATGCTGAATTTTTTATGCAGTTTTTCTATACTTACGTTTTTTCGAATGATCCATTTTGAATCAAGATGATCCAAATTTTAAAATATTTCGAGAGTGTACTTACGATTATTTATTTAACTATTTATTTATTTATTTAGTTGGTAGAAGCAGAAGAAGAAATACAAAATTTCCTTCGCTATTTCCTCTCTTTGTCTACAGAAAAACAGACAAAAACCAGAACGTCAAATGTTAAAACAGGTTTGTAAATATGGAAATCTTTTTTAAATATTATAGTATTTTACTTTTGAATCATATCATTAAATCTTTCCTTCATAATATATATCACATATCAAACTATACTATATTGAAATAGGTCTTCAACTAAAAAATAAATCTTCATCCAGAACAAAAGTAAACTCAACTCTAACCAAAAGAAGTAGAAGTGGAACAAGAAGGAGAAACTCGAGAGCTCGTTCCGAAGCTTTCACTTTTCCAACCAAAAATAGCGACTCAGATTTCAGTTCTAATCAAAATTCAAAGCATGAAAAAGCTACAAAACGTCGAAAATCCAATGTCAAATTAAATGTACGTCTTTTGTAAAATTCAAAACAATAGTAAATACTATAAATACGATGCATTTTACTTTTTTCAGTTATCTATCTATAAAATGAAAATCAAACATTTAACATTTCATTTCATGACTTTTTATTTTTCAGAAAAAGCACTCATCTGAATCAACTTGTCATATTATTGAGAGTGGTGTTTCTCTTGAAGAGCGAAAGGAAATTGTAGATCGTCATAATGTTCTTCGTAAATTTGTGGCTTCGGGTAAACCATTTCCCATAACAAATAAAAATAGCAATACGATACAAGATCTAAGAAAAATACATAAGAATCCATTTAGAATAAAGACTACGACAGTGATTTTTACTCGACTGTTTAAACTGTAATATGTAATATGTATTCTACTCGTGTTCTTCAATGTTACGACTGATTGCTTTTGTAAATATTTAGGGATGGAAACACGTGGAATCTCAGGGCCACAACCTGCTGCTCTCTACATGGCAACTCTCCAGTGGGATGAAGAACTAGCAAAAGCGGCACAGAAAGTAGCTGATACATGCCAAACTCAATCAAATCAACAAAAAACCAAACAGAGTAAGTAATAAAAGCTATACAAAATGCAAGTGTAAAAAGTACGTAGTAGACAAAATGTTTCAACAAAAAAAAACCCCAAAAAAACGAAAAACTAACAAGACATTAATAGATATTTATTTATTTGTTTATTTGCTAAGGTTCCCCGCAAGAGGTTGGTCAGAATGTAAAAGTTCGTGGGAATTTCTTCAACCACACTAGAAAAAACTTTGCTTTACCCTCTGACTGGACTGGAACAATTGATCGTTGGTATGATCAGGTGGTTTCTTTTGATTCAAAAAATATTGTAAAATTCGAATCAAGTCCATCCACAAATACAGATGCCTATTCTCAAATGGTTTGGGGCCAGACTAACCGCATAGGATGCGGTTATACTCAATTTGCAGCTAAAAATGATAAAGGTAATAAAAAAACAACAAAAACATTGAGAAAATATCGTATCATGTAGATTTTCAGTGTTCATTTCCTTTTACTTTGTGTAGTTTTTATACTCTACTGATTTTTTACCTACTTTCTACTTTCACTTTTACTTTTTGTACCTAGGACAAGACGGCGTCAGACGATTATATGTGTGTAACTACAATCCGAAGGGTAACCACCAGGATCAACCAGTATACACTATTCGCAAGAGGGGTTAACTTATACATACATATATCTATATAGATACCTAGTTAAATAAATTATTTCATTGCGTTTGATATGCTATATGCTGGACTGTACGATGTAGGATGCTATATATTTATATGTCTATTATCCCTGAACTACAAACTACAAACTACACATAACAAATACCTGACTGCTGCTCAGGAAATTCAATTTCTCCTTCCTCCTTTCTGTAGTTGTGTAGTTTATTGAATGTTTCCTGTAGTCTACATTCTATGTACGTTCTACATTCTCCATTCATTCATAATTCAGACAGTCCAGCATTTAAGGATAAGGTTTTGTATACTATATATATTCATGATTTGTAGGTAGTGGAATATTATTGTGCTTATTTATTGACCAAAAAATGACTGTACATTGTACAATGTACATATTTACATGTAAAATATATTACTTCATGTTGTATTCATTTAGAATGTATGTAGAAAGTAAATAATAATAATGTAATAAAGTCACATATGAAATAAAACAACAGAGTGTTGTACAGCAGCCCAGTATTATTAAGAAAAGAATGTATAATATTATTTATATTATGTTGTATGTTGTATATTGTACATTTATAGAGAATTGTGTCCAACGTCCAACAAGTTTGCAATGAAAAATATTTATTTGTAGCATTTCACACTTGAATACTAGAGGTCTCAAATTTCAAACTTTTAGTTTACAAGTATAATATTATGCTCTATATATTCTATATATTATATTTTATATTGTTCAGATTCGAGAGAATCTCTTTTAGTTGATTTAGACATTTCAACCGTCTTTTCATGACTCATAACTCACAACTCACGAGACCAACAGGTAATAATAAATGTTAAGTGGTAAATAAAAAGACGTTTATGATGCATCAGAAATTGAATTATATTTTTTATCTCGACAGAATAATCTAATAATCTTGTAATAAAATGAACAATTTGAAATTTAATTCCTACATTGTACATAATATTTTGCACTTTACCCAGTGAAATTAAATTAGTCTTGTTTTTACAAGACTCTCACTACTCCTACTCTTGTATTGTCCTTTTACTTGGATTGTAGGTTGTAGATATATATATGCATGGAGAAGAAAATAATTGGATCGTTCTCTTTTACTAGTAACTATAAACTGTAGGTATATAAATAATAATTTTTCATACCTTGAAATCTGTTGCATTTTATCATTCTCTAAATGCAGCATCTAGCATCTACAATCTACAACCTACATTTACATTTACATAAAATCCATCCTTTCTCTTTTCCTCATTCCACAAATATAAAAACTCTTAATATCTATATCTTATAGTTCCAGATTCCAGATTCCAAGTTCCAGGTTCTAGGTTCTAGAGGTTCCAGGTTTCAGTTCCACAATTCCAGTTGAATAAATGAATAATAAAGTCGGCTATAAATTTTCACTGGTGCAGAATGTATACCACAATGTGAAAGGTTCCCAAGCCGTAGCTTTACAAGCCATAGCATGGAGCATAGTCATTCATAATTATGCTGACGATGGAGGTCTAATGTCTAATGTCTAATATTGTACATTTTGTACATTGTACACAGTACACAATACAGTACAAAAAAGCTTTTAATGCATCATCGTATTCTATTTAGCACTCTGAGACGGAAAGACAGAACCTTTTGATACAAATATGAAAATGTGAATTTAATAAAGTGCTAGTGGTTGTAGTTTGTATTCAGTGTACAGTGTATACATAGTCCATAGTACACAGTCTGTTTTGTACACTACTGTATCTTGTATCTTTTGTATCTTGTACATTTTGTACATGGTATGCGGGTTAGAGAATTTATACATTATACATACTTTTGTCCTTTGTACTTTGTACATGAACATAATAATAATATGCACGGATATGGTGGTTCTTAATGGAGAAGACTAGTAAGAATGAACTTTGACTGTTATATTATTCGGATAATACTATATAGCTAAAGATGCTACGTGTAGATGTGGTACAGGACATAGTAATATAATGTCAGTAGTTAGTAGTTTTAGTACACATGTAGATCTACATTTAAGATGTCCATACATGTGTCTGTGGATATGTAATGCATATAAATATGTATGTATGTAGTATGTAGTATGTACCAGTGGAATATTAAGTATATGTAACGAGGAGTTTTTGGAGCTTTGGATCGATAATGTGAATTTTAAATTCTTGTAAAAATTTGTTCAGGGAATTGGATAAAGCATTAAACATGTACGTTGAGGATTGAGGATAGAGTGTAGAATGTAGAATATAATGTACTCTGTACAGAAGCTGGAGGCTTTCGTTCTACTTTCATTAATGACGACAATAACACTAACACTGATTTATTATAATATGGGATGAGCGACGATCGGAGCGAATCGTAATGTCTGTAATGTCTAATATATTACTGCATTAAGTGCTAATACAAAATATAATAATATGTATAATGTATACTATGGGCTATGGACACACTTTATATTTTTTTATACGCATCTATACATTATTATATATTTATACAAACTAAAAATGACACACCATGTATGAGCTATAAATACTATGGACTGTGGACTGTGGAAACAGCAGTACACATCCACGTTTTGTACTTGTCCTTAATTCTTGATATTTGTATGTAGGATGTAGACTGTAGACTGTAGACTGGGAGAGAGCTCTGGGTACAACTGGTAGATTTCAACTAGTCTAATAAATAAAATAAATGCTTTAATTTAGTTTTCTCTCTAGAAAGTCATCTCAAATGGATCGAATGTAATACAAAAATGAACTCGCGAGGAAAAAAACATTAGTCCCACGGTACGTTATATGCAAATTACACATGTATGTATGCATACTACAAAGAGACATACATGTGTACATATGTCTTTTCATGTCTCTCTCCTACTGTGTCTCTAGTCTCTACTCCCTACGCTCCACTCTCTTCATCTATCTCTCTGTCTGTCTTTGGTGATGATATGTGCGATATGCGAAATACATTTTACATTTTAATATGCATAATGTACAATGTACAGTGTACAGTGTGTTTTACCTATAGAGACAGTTGTACACTGTGCTTATGAAATATGCATAAAATATGACAGGGAAAAAGAACAAGAAGCCCCATTTTGTGTAGGTATGAAGAATGAAGAAATAGGGATAGGAATGTACAAAATGTACAATGTACAAGGCAAAAGGCACAATGTATACTTTTGTATACATATATGCATATGGATTACGGAATAGCAGTCATGCATGCAACTTTTATTTTCCTCCATGTCTTACCTCATTTCACATTTTCTTTCTCCGTTTATTCCGGTCCCTTATGAATTTGTCATTCCTGGAGATGTAGAATGTTGTAGATGAATGTTGAACATGTATATAATAATATATACTCATACATAGATGTACCCCGTACCATCCACATTGTACATTGTTCATTGTTCATTGTACAAAGACAGAGAAATGTTTTTCTTTCTGTTTCTACTTTCTATTTTCTACTTCTTTCTATTTCCCTTTCACTCCAAAATGCATATTACCCAATGTCATTTCTACTGCCTGATGTCTGATCCTGTCTTCTGTCCTCTGTCTGCCTTTACTATCTTGGGTTTTTTGATATTTCCCTTTGTCTCTATTTTACTCTCTTCTCTCTCTACAAGATCAAATTTTGTCATTCATTAGTGTAGAATGTAGAATTTTTGGAATGTGATGGAATTTCTTCATCATCTGTCGTCCACTTGAACATTCACATACACATTCACAATCACATACATCCATTGATTGTACATTGGTCATTGTTCATGTCCATCTTTTATCTTTTGTATCCCCTAAATGTTTAATGGTACTCACAAGTCAGACCTCGTTCGAGATGACCAGAGACCAGGGACTATTTACATTAAATAAATGAGAACTCAATTAAATTGAATTGATTGTGCATATTTTCCTCCCGTCTCCATCCTCCATCCTCTATTCTGCTCCACTCTCTCTCCTATTTTCTCTCTCGATTCCTGATGCTTAATTTTAGAGTTTAGAGTCATTCCAGTTTCATGCCGTACGTTTATTTGGTCTTGGTCTTCAAAGTATAGGGGAGAAAGTGGTCCATGGTGCATATTATTATTATACAAGTGTACACATGTACATCTAGTGTCTAGTAATGTGGATGTACTCCAAGTACTCCAATGAGGAGAGGAGGAAAGCGGAAAGCGTATTACGTATTATGAACCAGAGCCGCTAGGAACTAGGAACGAGGAACATGAAACATGGAGCATGGAACGTCATGCCCTAGCCATAACATTTTCTCGATTCACGATCCTGAATTCTGGATTCTGGATTTTAGATCCTAAATTCTAGCAAAATGTGAAGCGTAATGCAAAATACGCACGAAGTGACACACATATATGCACATTCCAACATTCAAAATGTTCCGAATCCCTAGACTCATGCACGTAAACATGAAACATGTACACTGTACACTGTACATACTGCACATATGTACGAGGAAAAACAGAACCATGTTCACATAAAAGTGTCTGAGAGATTTTTGAAACTTGCTCAATCCAAGCCGAGTCGAGTCGGGCAAGGAAACATGAGTATTGAAAGGGAGAAACAGAAACAAAAACAAAATGAGTTTTCAGTTTTCAAATGGATGTACATATGTAAAATATATGTACAGGATACAGGATGTACAATATACAAAATGGGAGAAAAATGTACAAATGTCGATACATGCTATCTACATTTTACATTCTACATATGTACACTGATACTGGATACTGGATACTGGATTCTGGATTCTGGAACTATACAAGGAGAGCTGTAACTGGAACTGTGAAATGTACAAATTTTGTACAGAGATCCTACCAAATCTCTGGCTGAATTTTTATCTTCTGTCTCTGTTTGTACAATGTACAGAGCAGAGTACAGTGTACTATGTGCATTTTCCATGTATTTCTATAATATAATGTGTGTGTACATGAATATGTGCAGAACGGGAAAATCCATCCAAGTTTAATAAAGAATCAATACAGAATCTGCAGCTAGCATACTTTGTACTTTGTACACTATATACTCCATATCTACTCTAATGTAGGTACATTTTACCATGTACAATGTACACTCTACAATGTACACTGTTCATACATTCATACACATTCATACATGGTACATGGCACATGGTAGATGGTTATGTTTTTGCTATTCTTCTGTTCCATTCCGCTCACTCACTAATACTGATACAACATACAAGCTCTAGTATCCAGTATCCAGTATAAAGTGTACATGGTACATGGTACATACTGCGGGCTTTCTCTGTGTCCTCATATGTGTTTTATCTTTTTATGCTCTCTCCCTCCTGCTCTTTTTAATAATTTAATACGTTCATATATGACACACATTTTATCCATCCATACTCCATACTCCACACTCACACTCACATTCTCTCTCTCTCTCACACACACACACACACACTTAAAAAAAGAATGAGCTATAGAAGAGAACAGCAAGAATATCGTAAGATAGAAAAGAAGTGGGCAACAGGAATAGTAGTAGCACATACACTGTATATTGTACATTGTACAAAGTACACAGGAGTAGTAGTATGAAATCCACTGTAAAATGAAATGGAGACGACTCCAAGGCATAGCATATCTTTCCAACTATCTATCTATCCATCTATCTATCTCTACTTTCTTCCTCTCTATAAAATATCATCTACTTTTACTCCATAATAACCACGTACGTGTACATATTCCAGTCTCTCTCTCTCTCTCTCCTTTCTCGTTTTCGTTACTTGTGTCTATTTTTTTGTGTGTATGAGCACGAGTGTTAGTTTTCCAGTTTTGAGTTCAAGTCGCTAGGAACTTGGAATTCTCTCCTCTGTGCGAATGAGACTCGGAGCATCGTGCATCGTGCATCATGAGAGACGTGTGTTGTTAGAGAGAGAGGGAAAGTCAGCACACATGGAGAGAGGCAAAGAGATAGAGATAGAGAGAGAGTTAGAGAGAGACAGAGAGAGAGCGAATCGCGAATCGCGAATCGAGTCCATTGTAATGTTTAGAGGGTATTCGCATTGCAGTGTTTTCAACTTGGCTTTGGCTTTGGCTCCAACTCCAAGCTCCAAGCTCCAAGCTCCCAAGTTTCAAGCTTCAAGTTGAGCTTGAGACTTTTGGCCATAGTTTACTTCATGTTGTACTTGAAAATGTAACAGTAAGAGTAAGAGTAGAAATAGAAATACAAGTAGTATTTTCTGTATTATATTTTACATGGCATTGTACTGTCTCGTTGAGTGTAGTTGTTTCTCTTCCATTCTCGACTTTGTGTCCGCCTCTCTTGTATTTGTATTTGTGTTTGTATTTGGATTTGGATTTGGATTTTTTTTGTCGTCTCTTTTGAGAATCCCTTGTAGGAAATGGAAATGGATTTGAATGCGGATGGACAAGACAATGCAAATAGGAAGGAGCAACTGCCAACCAGGCCAAATTAGCACTCTGTAGTTTGTCTCCCTCTTTTTTCTCCGTTCCTTCCTCCACCTCCTCCTCCTCCTCCTTCTCCTTTTCTTTCTCCTCCGCTTTCTGTTGTCACTGTATCGAAATAACTGGGAAAAGGAAACTACACAGCTACAACGACGGCTAGAATTGGAACTGGGTGAATGCTGAACGCTCAATGCTCAACGCTGAACACTGAACACGTACGGGTATACGGGTGTACGGGAAATAGAAAAGTAGACGAAACTTTCCATTTTCCATCTATACTCCAGCCTGCCTGCCTGCCTGCCTGCATGCCTGCTCTTTCAGTATCATATACATAAGTGTGTGTGTGTACGTGTGTGTGGATTATGGATTTTACAAGTGGGACAGAACAGAGAACAGAGAACAGAGCGGAGCAGAGCAGAGAAATGTACGGAGGGACGGAAAGAGAGAAAATTCTAAGCGAGACACAGTACACACTACTTACATTCCTTGTATATTCCATGTTCCATGGTACTGTGCATACTGCAAGCTACACTTGTATATTATGTTATAATATGTATAATAATAAAATATATACACAACAACAAGGATATAGAATATGCAGAATGTAGAATGTAGAATCTAGAAAAGAAAACGAGTGAGAGAGAGAGAGAGAGAGAAAGCGCACACAGAAAAACAAACTGCAGCTGCATACCCATTTTAAATCCAAATCTAAATCCAAGTCCAAAAAATGTAATCTCAAATCTTAACGAGAAAAGGCGAGTGGAGAGAAAATAAAAAAAAATTCCTTGTTCATTTCTTTCTCTCCTCTTTCCCCTCGTCCTCTCTCTCTCTCTCCTCTCATTTGTCTCTCGCTACATACACGACTGAACAAATGAAGGAACGAGGAACGAGCGAGCTAACAAACTACTAGAAAAGCTAGTGAGCAAGCAACGGAGTGGGATGGAACAAGCACTCTCACTGAGACAAGAACAAGAACAAGAACGAGCACAGAGAGAGAGAGAGAGAGAACAACGACAAGAACTACAACAGCAACAGCAACACATATCCCAGCTAGCTACTACACAATACACAACAACAGGAGGAAAAGAAAAGGAGAGGAAAGCAGCAGGAGTAAAAGTTAGAGGAGAAGATCAGAGGCAATAGAAATCAGAATGAGAAAGGGAAAGAGAACTATAGAAACAGAGAGAGAGAGAGAGAGAGAGAGAGAGAGAGAGAGAGAGAGAAGGAAAATATTATAGAGAAAAAGGCTGGAACGGCAACGGCAACGACACGCACACACACAAACAAACAAACACACACATGTGCTTATTCCGGCACGATGAACACGGTGAAAATGGGGGAAATGGAAATGACGTAAAATGTGGAGAAAGTTGACTATTCTACACTTTCCCATAATATTATTCACAAGGAGAAAATACACAGCAAACACAGCAAGGCATAAAATATTACAAGTAAAAGACATATATACACACATACAGACCGACAGACAGATAGACAGATATACAGGGATATACATGTACAAAATGTACATTATACATAAGTATATCTCCATATATTGTATAAGTATAAGGAGTACACGAAGCATAGCGAATGCTAAGAAAGCAAGAGAAAGAGAAAGAGAGAGCGAGTAAAGAAAACATGCATATAATACAAGGCAGAGATTAATTTACTTCCCCCTGCGGCCTTTTTTCTTCCATATTCAACATAATACTTGCATAATAGTCTCCATTTCTTTGTTGCATGTTCTGTTATGTTATGTGCATTGTACATTGTATATTGTACACAGTACACAGAACGTCTTTGCTTTCTTTGCATTTGAAGATTTGGAACATGGAACATGTTTTGTGTATTCACTCTCTGGAACTTGGAGTGGAGACAATATTACCATTTATTTGAACTTGGACGTCTTTCGTCCTCTATTCAAAAACATACATGTAGGTTTACTTTCTACTTTCTATACCCTATACCCTATACTCCATAGAGAAGCAAAAACATGTTAAGTATACATGTGAAAAAATATGGTTTGTATAATGTATAATGTATCTATCTAAACTACTGTGGTAGCGTGTGTGTGCAAAAGATGGTTCATAATATAGTGCACATTTTGTATATTATGTATGATATCCACTTGTGCTGTTGGTTTTTGTTAATTGACAGTGCCTTAGAATATCCGGTAATAAAGCACATCATATCATACTACGTAATGTATGCATTATACATTATACATATTTCACACTGTATATACAGTGTCCTGTATGAATAAATACATTACACATTATACGTGCTTCCTCTATATTCTCTTTGAACTTAATTTTATGCAAAAAGATACTTAAATGTCACCTCTCTGTAGTTGTAAGTTGTAAGGAGTTCCGGAAAAAAATGACGCAGAGTACTCTATTATATTTGTTTATTCCTTATAGAGAGCATCCTCCTTTTTTATCATATTTATATATTTTGCGCAAAAATCATAATGTGAAGGAAGAGTAATTATTGGCCAAGTAAATGAGCACGTAAAGTTGGGATGGAACTGGAACTGGAACTGAAACTGAAACTGGTTTAGAAACAAAAAAAAAACAAAAAAAAACAGGAACGAATAAAAATGTTGAAAAAGTTCTCAAGTGTGTTAACAGGGAAATTCCATTATTTGGTGATATATGGTATATTATATAACATGTCTTTGTTATATATACATATATTACATATACATTATACATACTCTCGTGGCCAACCAGCGTCACTATTCCTTTACCCTACTTTTGAACCTTTTCAACATATTTGCATACTAATATCTAATATGTAAAGTAATAAAAAAAAATGAAAATGATGGAGAGAATGGAGAAGATAGATTTTCCACATGTGTGTGTGTATGCGTTTCAGTTGTATAATTGTAATTACTGTGACTCACTCTATATATAGACAACAGTCTGTGTTTATTGTGCAAGTCATAGAGTGTAGAATTACAATTCCTGAGAGGAAGAGAACAAGAAAGAGGAATAAAAAAGAACAAGAAGGAGGAGGAAAGAGAAGAAATGGAAGAGGGAGAAGAGGAAGAGAAAAAAAAAAGAAAGCGAGGAAAACTAACAGAAACTTTCTCCTGATATAGCTTCCTCTCCTTTCTTTAGCCTTGTTCTTCTATATATTTCTTCCGCTTCTTCTTCTTCTTCTGTGGCTCTTTCATTCTTTTCATGTTTCTCTTTCTCTCCCTTTCCTTTGTCTAGGTATTGTCTTGTCTTGTCTTGCCTTGTCTTTGGCCTAGGTTTCGTTTTCTTTTGGTCTTTTGTCCAGAAACAGACCAAGAAAGAAACGGCTATGTTGAAGGTACAATCGCGTGTACAGTGCACATTGTACCTTCTATATTGAATCTTTTGTACATTCTACACTCTACCATACCATGATTCTGAATTACATAGTGTAGATACACACACAGAGCGTGCATAGTGCATACAGAGTACAGTGTACTGTGTATACAATGTACATTGTACAGTGTAAGACATCCCAATCTAAATCCTGTACAGAACTCTGCTCTTCCCCTATACACACACACGCTCACTCTTTCACTCTTTCACTCAATGTCCATGTCCATGTTCAATGTGCATGTACTGCATGGTCTAGCGTGTGAAGAAAGAAAGAGAGAGAGAGAAAGAGAGGAGGGGGGAATAAAAGGCGGCCGGAATCCCTCGGAGAGCCCGATCTAAAGCTCGAGACTTGTCCGAGAGCCGAAAAAGATGGAAAGACGGAAAGACGTTGGTTTCATTTCGTTTGCTCCAACTCGGATATGCCATGACTTTACATAGATAGACATGGATTCTGGACTCACACATAGACCCACGGAGGTACTTACACAACTACAAATACACATCCACATCCACACTTATGATCACTACACATAGACACGCACATAACATCCACCATCCACCATGTAGATAAAGAAAGAGAGAAAGAGAGAGAGAAAGAGGACGGATTGTGTACACAATCTATACATTCTACATTCTACCAGTACACTATCTCTCTCCTTATTCTCTCTTTATACAGGTTGCACCACCCCACACTGCCGCAAATTTCAACCACCACAGCAAGTGAAAGTAAGATAAAGGGAAAGAGAGAATAAGAGAGAATGAAAGAGAGAGCGGAAGAGAAGCAGACACACATTCAAACAGAGAAAGCGAGCGACAGACAGAGAGACAGAAAGCCCGAGTGAGATAGCGCTAAAAAGAGAAAGCAAAAGAGAGGACTGCAGTAGAAAGTTAACAGTCATATACGTAAGTATACCCAGTACCCAGGCCTGGCTCATCTACATATGAATGTACTCAACTTGTACATGTGAATGGAATGTGAATGTGAGGCAATGTGTCTGTAGTCTATATTCTGTTTTCTGTATGCTTTTGCTTTTGCTTTTGCTTTTACTTCTGCTCCTACTCCTGCTTCTGCTCTACATACGTGTAAAGTATGTTTCTTTCTCATGTACATGCTGTATCCTACACTGTACACTGTACCGTCCGCATTTATCCTTTACATATAAATATGTGCATGTATACATGTAGAATGTAGATGGATAGAAAATATCCATATTACATATGTAATGTACAAGATATACAGGGTATGTTCAGAGTAGGTTATGTACATTTATATAGGTATTTGTGCCTATCTTTCCCCTCTGTACATACCTCCTGTATCTACATATATCTGCATATGTATCTATATATAATGATACATGACAATATATAATAATATGTAATACATGTACAGATCATGGTACAATGTACGTAGCATACATATTACATATGCAGTGTACAAAGTGTACATATTTGATATTTGTACGGAGAAATGTAATGGGATGGGATGGGATGGAATGGGATGAGAGATTCCCGGAGTAAAAGTATAATACCCATACCATGCTCCATACTCCGTACTCCATACTCCATACACCCTACACTATTCCCGAACATGGATGAATTGGATACACGGGAGTTGCAAAATAAGGTTTACAAAGAGTCAGTCTCTTTCCTTCTCCGTCTTCTTCTTCTTTTTCTCTCTCCTTTTCTTGCTCTCATTCTCGTCTATTACTTGCTCGCTCACTCTCTCTCTCTCTCTCTCTCTCTCTCTCTATAACTTTCTCTGTCTCTGGCTCTATCGCTGGCTGTAGTTTTGTCTGCTCTTTCGCAGTTTGGGCTTGCTGTGTTTGAATTTGAGTTGGCTGGATGGCTGGATGCTTGAATGGTTGGTTGGTTGGCTGGTTGGGTTCAGCAGTTGAGTTGCTTGCGAGTTTTGAGCCTTATTCTTCTTGTACGCTTTCTGTCCTCGTTCTCTTTCACACACACACACACACCATACAGAATACAGAATATACCGACACACCATACTCCATACACACACATATACATGCAGAGCGAGTGAGTATTTGAGTTGAGCATGCAGGAGGGAGCGAGCGAGTTGTTGGATATTCTACAGGACGGAGAAATCTCAGCTATTTGACTCCTTCTCATTTCATTCCATCCTTCGACTTTCTCCTGTTCTGTGCTGTTCTGTGTTTGCTCTGCTCTGTGTGCTTCCTTGTGCTTTTCTATTTTGTATTATGTGTGTTGTACTCTTCCTTTCTTCACTTCTCTACAAATACTATACTACTACTACTACTACTCGTACTTGTAACTTCTAGTGCTAGTGCCAGTGCCAGTTCCAGTGCTACGTTCGTCTTCCTCCACCTCCTCCTCTTCTTCTTCGTATTCTAGTAGTGTTCCTGTGGGTTCCTTTAAGTTTATTTCCTTCGTTTTATATAGTGTTTCTTAGCAACGTGACCCGGGAGTTGATCCAAACAATGTGAAATAGTGAGTGAGAGTGAATGAGTGAGTGAGTCAAATACGAATAAGGAATATCCATTTCCATTTCTACAATATATTTCATATTTGTGGATTTTGGATATCAAATATCACCATGATTTTTGGTTGGCTAGGTTTAGTTTAGTTTGGGTTTGGTTTTGGTTTCTTGAGTTTTGCAATCAGAATCCAAACTGAAATTGGAATTCAAAACTCCAAGATCCCAGAGTTTGGAGTTTGGAATTTGGAATTTGGAGTTTCAAGTTTTCTTATGCACAGTGAAGAGTGGGAAGGGAAATGCTGAGGGAATTAAATGGTTCAAAAGAACGAGGACAGTGCGAAGAAGGAACCGAAAATCAAGAACAAGAACCCGAGCAAGAGCAAGAATAGGACCAAGAATAAGACGGGAAGGAGAACAACAAGGAATAGAAGGAGGAATAGGATCAGTAGTACTAGTAGTAGAAGAAGAATCAGCACAGAATGTTATACAGAGTATTACAGAGTGAGAGTTAGAGTGACAACGACGTTGGATATAGGGAAAATAACTATCATTATAAAATGAGCATCGGCCTCTACTACTTCTACTCATTCCCACCACGAGCAATACATACATCTATAATCTATACATATTCATATAAATATACGTATACGTCTATCCCTGCCCATACACATGCAATATAATAATATATTATAAGAGTTTACACAGTTTACTACTTCATAGTCAAAGTACATAATATAATATACATATATATATATATATAATATATATATAGTCTTCATGTCTTCTGCTTCTTCTTCTTCGTCTTCTTCTTCTTCTTCATCTTCTCCTCTTCTCCTTTTCTCCTTCTTCTAGTGTGGATTTGGCAGGAATTAATTAATAATTAATCGAAATTGTGCAAGTGGGACGAAGAAAAGACGATTTCCAAACATAAAGTGGAAGAGATTCAAACACTTACTATTTACTACCACCACTTTCTTCCTTCTTAACTCTGATATCGTCGTTGTTCAAGTGTAGCCTTATTTTCTCCTTCATCTATATTCTGTCTGTAACTGGCGCTGCTTTGTACTTTTATCTAATTCTTCGTATGTAAGTAAGTAAGTAAGTAAGAATGTATTTAGGTACGTCTGTCTGTACAACATACAAGTCTATGTATGTGTGATTCCATGTACAGTGTACAGATATATTATAGCATAATATAATATACTTATACACTCTACAATATACAATATACACGGTATTACTTAAACGGAATGAATCGCAATCGCATTACTACTACTCCGACTCGGTCGCTCGTCAAAATCTAACGAGTATTATATATGCAATCAGAATCGCAATCATTGCTACTTTGAACACATTTCTTCCACCAGTTGAAACATCCACCATCCACAATCCACAATCCACAACTTGAACAAATCCAACACAAACAAACATCGAATCGACGGGCACATTAAAAATTTACGTCTTCTTGATACTTGATAACCACGTAATCGCTGTACTATCATGACTGGAATTGAGGTATAATAGGATAATACAACATAATAATCACAATAGATAAGGTAGTCAACAGTCAACAATCAACAGTCTACTGTCTACACTCAATACTCAACAGCTAGTAAAAAGTAAAAGGACAAAAGTTTCTGTCTGTTTGTGAATTGTGAATTGTGTTTGTGCAGTGTGCATTCTCACTGAGAGTGACCTGGTGACCATTCAGGTTCACATTATAAAAAGTCCACAGCGGAAATGGACGAAAGATGAATGAATGTTGGACATTCAAAGCCTAAAGGTAATGAACGTGTTTTGTTTTGTTTTGTTTTTTTTTAGCCATTTATTTGTAAACATTTACATTTCCCAACCAAGTCAGGCCAGGCATTGCATAATATGTAATATATTATTATGTAGGCGTAGTTATAGTAGTAGCTAACAATATGTATATTAAACGCTTTTGAATATTCTCAACTCTCAATCCTCAATTACCATCAACCATATCGACCTTGTCAAAAGGAAATGGATGTGTAGATACAGTGAACAGTGAACACGATTATGAGTTACTGCATGAGATTTACCGTTGAGTGTGAATCGATACTCCAACCATTTCCATAGTTACAACCAAACTTGGAAAAGACCTATACAGTAAAAGTGATGCAAAGAGCTATAAATCTATGCCATGGCATGACAAGTAGGGAAAAAATACAAGTGAATAATATGAATTCGAAAATGCAAACTCAAAACAAATAAATTTCTTTTTCATATTTTGTTTTTGTCTTTTTCTTCGTGCGTTCAAGATGAAAGGCATGAGAAAGCATCTTGTGTTTCAGAACTAAATTTATGTATAATTTTTTGAGATGGAAAAAGAAATGAACGCCAAACGCCAAAGAGAAAATTTTGTTTAAAATTATGTTACAAACTAAAAAGATTCATGTATTTTTGGCTTTCAAAAATCTATGGGGCTGATGATCTAAAAAGACCACATTTTAATTAAAATTTTGATTTCAAATGTAAAATTGAATGAAATTTCAAGATTTTGCAACCATGTATATTGGATGAATATTTATTTGATATGGGTAGGCTCCCTCTCAACTCGCAGCATGTATATTACCTATTATACAAAACATGTTAAAGTACCGTTTATCATTTCTTGTTTTTTTTATTTTATTTTGTTTGCTTTTAGAATGCAATACATACTTTCCGTTGTATAATTCCAGTACAGAGCTCAGGGAAGGGTTTTGGAAAAACATGAGTTTGAGCTCAAATTATTGTTCTCGGTATTTAAAATAGTTAATTTCGGTGTTTTAAAAAATTCTGAATTTTAAATCCTGTCCCTTGCAGATGGGGAGAAAAAACCCCATCATGTTTAGGTATCTTTCATTTCTTTCAGCTGTTTTAGCTCTGTCAACGGATTCTGAAATATGTCTTGATTTTGTGGATCGTTTCTTCAATTCCAAAAAAACATCATGTTATCATGTGCGCCGTTTTCTGAACCAGCCAAAGGGAGCTTTACTCATGAGCATACACTAACTATACACCGAACATAAAAACGATTGTCTGAACTCTATTAATTATGTCCATGTTAGTTGCAGGTCAATACATGCTTTTTTGTGACTCCCAGAGGTCAAAATGTGACCATGGATAAAATGGCCTGCAGAGGTCACCAAAGAGCATGTTGTATCGACCTAAAACTATCATTGGCATGATCAACTGACCTCGCACAATCATTTTGATGCATTACATGCTGCATGTATAACTATAATGTATGCTCATGAATAAACCCCACTTTGGCTAGTTCAATAAACGGCGCACAAGACGGTGTTTTTTTAAGTTCAGAAAAACGCAAAGCAAAGGATCTGTAAAAGGAAAAAACTCTTTAAGAATCCGTTGACAGAGCTCAAAAAAGTTGAAAATAGTAAAAAATTATATTTTGAAACACATTTACCTACACATTATGCTTTTTTGGAGGATTTAATCCTCTCCCCACCCACAAGGGGTGGAATTTCAAAAGTTTTGGTAACACCCAAAGTTTCAAAAACGGGTAACAATCATATAAACTCGAAATCAGGTTTTTCCAAAACCAGGGCCTGAGTTACATACGATACGTATAATGGAACTATTCTTTTTATGTATCAATATTTTATGCATAACATATTATGCTGATGAATGATGAATATAGAATGTATAGTGTATAGGTGCTGCGAGAGAATAAAAAGGTTTGTAATTCTTTCAATTGTGTCCTTTTTTTCTCTAAAGTCTACACTCTTTTGATAGTTTTTACCACAAGCCAGCCACCTTTTTGCCAGTATTAAAATCAATACGTGTAACACGTATACATGTGTTATAAGTTATAATGCATATAATATAATATAAGTGTATCATGTTCAATGTTCATGCAGTTCCGATACATGTATTCAACATGAAACGACTAGTAAAATACATTGAAAAATTTATGGATTTGAAAAGGTCGAACATCGAACATATATATACGTAATAATGGGATGAGAATAAAAATGAAAATGGAAAGAAATGAAGAATAATGATGATAATGATTGGCATTTTTTTCCCTTTTATTTCATGATTTTTTCGCTCTCCAAAAAAAATACAACAACGGAATTGAATTCGGGTTGGGTTTGGTTTTGTTTGTTGGTTGGATTGGTGTTGGACTAACTGAACTCTGGATGGATTTTTTTGGATCAGATCTTGGAGTCTGTCTTGTGTGTCTGTGTATTTGTGCCTTTTCCGTGGGTGTCTTCTTCTAACGTCTTCTGGGTGCCCAGTGATGGCTTCCATGGCTGCGTGGCTCCCGGTTAGTACCTAAACCATAAACTTTCAAAATGTTATGTACCATTTTATACACCATGTTATGTTATCTTTATAATGTATCACCTATAGGCTACACATGTAATATTATGCAATAGTCATCCAAAAATAGTTTTTTTTGACACATGGACTAATTTAACTAGTTTCTACTGTAATTTATTCTCCGGTACATGTGTGTATACATAAATAGTTCAAGAGATTGAGTATTCGATAGGAAACACGCAGAGAATAAAAAAGAGAAATAAAAACATGCAATCTTCTCTCTGCTCTCTTACACATATTATATATATTATACTTTTATACATTTGATTTAATATAATACGTAAAGCATTTTATTAAACTTCAAATATACATGTGTAGTGTCCAAATATACGTTTTGGTTCGCCAAACACTCTCTCTCGTTGTCTATCTGTCTGTCAGTCAACTAATCTGTATGTAATGGTGAAGAATGTGATTTAGGAATGTGATAGTACTACACATAACACATACAATGCTATAAATATATACAATGCCCACATTTTACACATGTTATATTTTATTTTTATTCCATCAGTTACTCTTATGATAATAATCAAAACTAATTACTTGAATGTCAAAAACCATTGGATTTATGTGGCATTGTGATTATATACATATTATATCAAAATACTCTACTACTAATAATTATTTTGTTTTCTATTTCAAACTGTATTTTGTTTTTATTAAAACTACACACAATATTATATATATAAGCATATATAGCTCTTTTGTGCATATACACAATATTTTATTTCATAATATATTTTATGGGTATTCGAAATATGAACAAAGTGATTTGTATTTTGCTTTTCAGATAGCCAGAGCTTCCGCTCTTGGTTGGGTTCCCATCGCAAGTACGGCAAAAATTTATTAGTTAATTAATGTATACATAAAGTTTAATAATTAGATTTATTATTCAACTAAAAGTATAAGATAGAAGTTGCAGAATGGAGAATGGAGGCTAAAATATATAGTTGTTTATGCAAATTATTATACATTCTTTAAATAAATATTACACACTGTATAATATAGATGCATAAGTATATTATGTATCATTTTTTCCATGGAAAAAGAATAACATTTACTTTTATGTACATGAACTTTAGGTCAAATTCTACCACCACCGCCTTCAGTGTTGTTCAAAGATCGGCCGAAGGTAGACGATGAAAAGGTGCTATTTAGTGTTTGTGGACGAAAATTTGAGATTTTGCGAAGTACCTTGGAAAAATATCCTGAAACACTATTAGGCTCATGTGAAAGGGAATTTTTCTTTGATGAAGAGAGAAATGCCTACATCTTTGACCGCGACCCCGAAATTTTTCGTCACATTCTGAATTTTTACAGAACTGGTAAATACTTTCTCACTTTTACTTTGAGAAATTTTTTTCAAGAATAAACATATATGTATGCATATAAAAGGTTCTGATGATAATTTTTAATGGTGCACCTTTTTTTTTTTTACAAATAATGTAGGTAAACTACATTATTTAAAGCAAGAATGCTTAACAAGTTACGAAGAGGAGCTCAAGTATTTTGGGATTGCTCCAGATGTTATTGGTGAGCATAAATCAACATGATTTAACATAAATTATGCGACATGATGATGAATCAAGATTAAAAATTCAATAGCTGTTCCATATATATGTAATGTGTACTCTAGACGCACTTGTTTTTTTATTTATACAAATAGGTGATTGTTGTTATGAGGACTACAGGGATAGGAAAAGAGAAGCACTGGAGAGACTGGCGGATGATCAGTGTTCGGACAAAGAGGAGGACATTACTGGATATACTGTGAGGCAGAAAATGTGCCGAGCTTTTGAAAAACCCGAAACATCTACAACTGCTCTAGCTGTTTACTATGTTACTGGATTCTTCATTGCAGTCAGGTATATAGAAAACAAAGAGGGGGTGGATTAAAATAAACTTTTTCCTACTATAAATTTTTCCCTTGAGATTTTTTCCAAATTTTATCCTGTCTTACTTTTTATTCTAGACATTAGTTATTTTCAAATTAGATAGTATTTGTTTTCAGTGTCATGGCCAATGCAGGAGAAACTGTACCGTGTGGAACTTTACCAGGTAAAATATAAAACATATTATATAATGTCCCTTAAAATGATATAAGGCACGTGTGATACCAATAAGATATAAGATAATATAATATATATTATATCATAATATATATATATGTAACAGCCAATCGTTCATACTTTTATGTGATGCCCAAACTTTGGCATGATTCAATTTTGTTGTCTGTGTGTTTTTGACACAACGAAAATTGTGCATCTACTTATGACACGTACCTTTTCAAATCAAATTCCATAATAATAATTATTATTATTCATATATAACTTTTATGCTAGTTTTGTACTTGTGAATATAATCCCTATATTATATTATATTGATGTTCTTCTATTGATTTTATTTAGGTAAAGGCGGAACAATGTCTTGTGGAGAAAAGTATAAAACCGTGTTTTTCTGCTTGGACACAGCCTGCGTCATGATCTTCACAGCAGGTTTCCTTTCGACTACTTTATTTTTAGAAATGAAATTTGTTTTTACCCCAATCCAAATGAAAAATAAACAATCTATTGTAATTATTACATAATATATTATGAATTATGAATAACCAAATGTATATAATATGTTTTGTATACTTAATCAGAGTACCTGCTTCGTTTATACGCCGCACCGAATAGGTGCCTCTTTATGCGAAGTATTATGAGTATTTTTGATGTGTTTGCGGTACTCCCGTATTACATTGGCCTAGTAATGTCCGATAACGAAGATGGTAATAGAATAAGAATAAGCTCCAGAATTTACAATTTGATATTTTCTTATTTTTTTTCACTGTAAAAAAATATATTACAAAATTCGTACATATGGTTTTGAAGTCTCAAAAGTTTCGACTTTCAAATCATTTTTACAATACTAAAAATAATAACATTGAATATGAATTATTATTGAAAATAATATTTGTATATTTTACATGTACATATTTGCAGTTTCCGGGGCCGTGACTACTCTTCGAGTATTTCGTGTCTTCCGAATCTTCAAATTCTCCCGACACTCTGCTGGACTCCGAGTTCTCGGATATACTCTGCAGTCCTGTGCGTCAGAGCTCGGTTTCCTCGTCTTCTCTCTTGCTATGGCCATCATCATTTTTGCTACTGTCATGTTTTACGCTGAAAAAAACGTGGAGGAGAACAACGACTTTACTTCCATTCCCGTTTGTCCATTATACTATACTTTATATTATGAGCATATCGAATTTTTTTTTATTTTATTTAGGTGTTATAACATATAATATGCTCATGGCATCCGAATAAATAAACATGCATGTTTTTTTTTTGTATTAAAATCCTTTATGAAAAAACAAATAATGTTCATAAAAAATATTCTACTTTCTTTTTCAGGCGGCCTTTTGGTACACCATTGTTACCATGACCACTCTGGGCTATGGTGACATTGTACCTAAAACGATTATGGGTAAAATTGTGGGAGGAGTTTGTTCGTTGAGTGGTGTATTGGTGATTGCCCTTCCGGTCCCTGTTATTGTCTCAAATTTCAGTCGTATTTACCACCAAAGTCAACAGGCTGACAAGAGAAAAGCTCAAAAGGTTTGTACCTTAAATATTAACTGTCTATACTCTATAATTTCACAAGAATGAGTTGAATTTATTCAACCAACAATAACTGATGAACAAGCCCCACGAAAATCGACGTATCTCGTATGCGTACTCTCATTTGAATAACATATAAAAACCATGGAAACCAAATATGAGATACGTGGATTTTCGTGGGGATTGTTCAACTGTTGTGTACGTACAATATATTATTATGTTATATACTCACAGTGTATACATTATTAAATGAAACCCTTAAATATCTGAAACAGAGATTTTTCCTACGTGTTTTTTTTTTAGTTTATAATGTGGTACACATTTTACTAATTGTTCTTTTTATTTCAGGCTGCTCGTGAAGCACGTATAGAAAAAGTGAAAGCACAATCTGGTGCTGCATTTGTGAAGAAAAAACGAGCTGTAGAAGCTCGCCTTGCGGCGGAAGAAGCTGGTGAATGTAGTAAAGCAACATATGACCATCATGATGGTGGCAAAGAAAATATGTTTGAGCTACAGCATCATCATTTACTTCGATGTCTTGAAAAAATTACTGTACGAAAAAGTTACTCTGCGCTTTTCCTACACTAAATAAAACCATATTTCTGTGATTTCTGTCTCTCTTTTTTTTTGTTTTCGTATATTATATATACTTAAGTATTGAATTTAACGTTTATTTTTATTTTGTATATATATATATATAGGATCGTGAGCTCATAACTGATGGTTTAAATGGACAGACAAAAATACGATCACGATCTCCATCTCCGCCTTCTTCTCCCATGTATGGTCCTCGTACCCCGCTCAATGGTTGTTGTTTTGGTGGACTCAGTTTTGGTCAACAGTTTCCACCGTGTTTTACCTCACGTTGTTGTCCTCAAGCACGCTACAAGGTCAGTAGATTATATATATATACATATTATAGAAAACTAATAATTGAACGATCTCCAGGAACAGCCACGAACCTCGTTAGTTGCCATGGTATTCTACATGTTATTTATTGGAACAAAAGAACGAGGTTCGTCGTTGTTCCTGGGGATCGTTCAATTACTATGATAGATTATAGAACAGTTGTAAATTGTTTCATGAATTGAATTCCACTCTGTTACATTATATAGGATGTAGACGCATCTGGAAACTATGAAGTCGCGATGCAACATGTGAATGATGATGACAGATAAAACGCAATATAAGGATTCCTTTTGAATATCTTCGTCTATATATATATATATACATGATATATTGATAAATATAAATAAATATGTGAATGCGAGTATTTATAATAATTATTATTACTTATACATATATATATATATACATACATTCGGGAAAAAAACGAAACGTAAAAAAGGGTATTTCATAAGTAAAAAAGAATGTATGAAAGGAAGAGAGCCACTAAATACTATATATAAACCCATCACAGTTTTTACACAGCTAAATATTACTTTATGGACCACAGTCAAGAAAAATAATAATAATATTTTAAATGTCCTTTTCTCCATTATAAAAAATATTCTACTGTATAATAAAATATAACATTACACATGCATTATATGTATATACATTAGATTATCAACATCATTATCATGATTACAATTTTGATATTATGCTATTATAACAAAAATATTAAGTACTTACATCTGTATATGAAATATGGTACTAATAATAATTTTAATTATGATTATATACATTTAAAGTTCTCAACTCTCATACATTAATATACATATATATATACACACACATAAATACGTAGCTTCCAATTTCTTATATATTATATATACTTACTTTTAAAATAATAATATATTCCAAATTTTGGAATCCAAAACCCAAATATACAAATATTAAAAAAATAAATAACAAAAACCTATAATGTTATATAAGTACAATATATTATACAAAACGAAAACCTAATAATACAAAAATAATAAAGTAAAAAAATATATATATACTTACATACAAAAAACGTAAAACGAAATGTCAAAATATATAAAAAATGACTATACTCTCTCATATAAATATATATATTATAACTACTAGTGATCCAAGCAAACCAAAAAGCAATGAAAATATTCCAGTAGCAATACTAAATCATTTTAGGAATAATAAATAAAACAATCATCAAAAAAAAATAAATCCCTCTATAAATAAATATACATAATAAGTACATATAGTATACAAACTACAAAACATGTTATGAAATATATTATTATTGCATTCTCTGTTAAAACATATATTATTATATTGTATTACTATTAATTACTATACATAATATATATAACCATTGTTATTGAATTTTATTACTATTATATTATCATTACATATTCTATTATATAAAAAATATTCCTGCAAAATAAAAAATGAACATAAAAATGTTTAGTAAACATATTGAAATGCATAAAAATATGAGACGTCGGTCAAAAAAAACACTCCACACACAGTCCACGCAACACCACATATAATATATATACAATGATATATTATGTATATACATAATACATAATATAATATTATTTAAATTGTTATTTATTGACGAAGAAAGACAATGACATTGTATAAAAGATGACAATGAAAAATATGACACATCGCTGGGAAGATGTCAAAAAGAGAATAATACTAGATATATATATACTCTATAATATAATATATCTTATCTGATTTTGTATCCATTCTAAAAACCAACCAACAAAATAATAAAACATTAAAAAATTTGTCTTTTGAGTCAACTGAAATCATATACAAAAAAAATGCTTATTTATTATGATTACATATAAACCGTTTTGTTTTGAAACGATTTCACCTCCCAAGTCCTATAATTATATATATTATATTGTCGTCCATGTTTTTTCAGTGACTTTTATACATAAAACGTTTTGCCTCTGGCGGTCAAGTCCACAGAAATGCACGTACACAGTTTTCAATCGAAAAACACAGAGACGAAATATAGAGACAAAGATTTTGTCTCAAAACTCCCCATAATTTCATATCCACAGCATAATATTATTATTACAGTTGAAAATTATATAAATTATTATATAAAATCTCTGCTAAAACCTGCATTTAAACAAAAACTGCAAATGCAAACATATAAAAAATAGCGAAAAGAAAGCTAAAAAATAAAATGTGAGATACACATTATACTTATATATAAGTACTGTTGTAAATTTACAATGTGGATGTTACAAAAGGTTTTCATTCACAGAAAATACAATGCAGCATTTTTAATTGACAAGACCACATAAATATTATATTATTATTATTGCTACTTAAATATAATATTATATTATGCACATGTAGATAAAAATAGTATACTTACTTTTGATGTATCCGAAACCAGCTCAGTTTTTTTTATAAAATGAAAAAAATAAAAAGGTGAAATCAAAAGCTTCTCGTTGTCCTTGCTCAAAAAATGTAAAGGATGACTAAGGGTTTTTTTGTTTTTACTTGCATACATTTACTGCGAGATGCATACCGTCATCTGTGTTGGGGGAGCTTTCATGGTTTTAATACAAGCAAAAAAAACTATATTAAATATTTGTTTGACAACCGTATTTAAATTGAAAGTGCGAACATACACACAGAATCTCTAACTCATCGTATCATATTTTATTAACTGTGGTATATATATAAGAAAAGTAAGTAAACATTTTTTTTATACTTTAAATTTTCATCACATTATTATATAATTATTGAAGAAACCCGAAAATTGGTAAACAACTATAAATATTATACTGTATAATTTCTAGACCTAATTGTTTTAAGAAATATGATGTGTGACATTTTAACATCATCATGAAAGCTTGTTTGGTTTTCAAGTTTATCATTTTTCCATTTTCTAACTTTTATAAAATGTTTAATAACGGATAAAAAATTATCTGTTAAATTCATTGAATTTGTTTTTATTACTTTTATTTAGTATAAGAAGTTAGAAACATGGATACAACAAACTCATTAGAAGAACTTCAACGTCTTCAAAGGATTGTTCAGTTTGTAAAAATGCAAGTTAATGCATTTACAAACTTAGCTGGAGGAAATCCTGATCTCTCCACTTTCTTGAAAACTGTAAGTCTATATAATAATATATAATAGTTTTAATGTTTAAAATGCATTATTTATGCTTCATTATAATACAAAAAGTATAACATATTATCCAATATTAAAAGTGTCATCTACATAAGATCTAATAAATTTAAAATATTAAACACACAGTGATATAATATGATTTTTGTATTTTATTCATTATATATATATATAGCTACGAGGTGTATTGACAATGGATAAAGATTCCAATGGCTTAAATGTAGATGAAAGTGGGTCACCAAAAACTCGGTCAAAACGAAAAAATGCTGATGAAGTCCCACATGTACCAGAAATAAATCTACTATTTGAACCATTGAAATGTCACATCTGTAGTAAAGATGTATGTTTATTTCAACAAATATTGACATGATATATTATGATATATATATATTTTTTTTTAAAAAAAAGGATTTTATGTGGATGTTTCATATGTTTCATATGTAACGTATTGTAAAAAATGTAAAATGTGTAATTCAAAAACGAAAAAAGGTGTATATAATAATAACATTTTTTTATTTGGTTGAAAATTAATAGTTCAATTCTGCATCAATTGCAAAAGCCCATTATGATGGAAAGAAACATAGGAATAAGACAATTCTTTGGCTTAAAGGTAAAAATAAAAGTAGTAAAAATGGTACAGCTGAAAATGAAACGGGTGAAAATGACGGTGTTAATGAAGCTAATGAAGAAGGTATGGAAGTACAAGATGGCCCTCCTCTACCAAAGAAGAAAAAAGAAACCATCATCATAGATGAAAGTAAATATTTATTTTTTTTGAAATATAATATATTACATAAATTTCAAAACTATAGACTGACTATAATATACATATATATAATTGTTCATTACTACTAAGCATTATTTAAATGTACAACATCATTATGTCTTGTTTGTTTCTAGATGATCCTAATCGATTTTGTAAGACTTGTAAAGTTAAAATGTTTACGGACCACGACACAAAAGTTCATTACGCAGGGAAGAAACATCAACTAAGAGTGTATGTAGTAATTTCTGTTATGTATTCATACCACAATAATTATTTTATTTGTATGAAAACTATCTATCTATAATAACCTATGTATAAAATGACATTTTTGTTTTATATCATTTGATTTTATATAGGACCAAGGAACAACAAAAGCAGATAGCTGAAGAAATAGATCAGCAACAAAACTTTGCCGTAGATCAGACAATAGAACAGTGTATTCCTGTAGCATAGAAATATTATGTATATCAAACACAAGCTAAGTCCCTATATATATGTATGTATTTACATATGTGTAATGTAATATAATTTGATTTATAGAAATAAGTCTCAACTTTACTGTAAAAATTTCGATTAAGTATTGACTTTTATAAAATACAATCTTACTATATAGTGTTGTAAGTAATTTTATATATAAATACCTTTACATTATCATTGGTCTTTGATTAATTTAGCAATTTAAAAATATCCGTTACAGATAATTATAATAATTTATACATGTATATTATTTAAATTATAAGGGTGAATTATAAATGGTAAGAGACTGTATGAAAAGTGTAAATAATTGTTATATTAGGGACATTCAAAGACTACAGATCCTGTATAGTGTATATTATGTACATATATATAAATATGTTTTACAATATATAATAATTCAATAACTTACTATGATATAAAATACCACTTTATAATTTCATAGTAATAATAATTTTATTTGTTATATTATTATTATATCTCCTTTTGTTTGTGAACCTCTTTTACTTAGATTGATTTAGTGTATGGTTAAAAAATTGACTTGTGGTTATTAATTAAATATGAATAGTTTTTTTATCTGTTTAACTTTTGTTAAAGTCTTTTAATTTTTTTACTCATGGGTTACGGATAACAAGATTACATATTATTATTAATTATCATTATTATACGGTGTTTACATCTAGCAACAAAACGATCTATAGAAAATGTTAGAAAAATAATGAATAAATAAAGACATACTATACATGAGTAAAAGCATAAGCCCATGAAATAGTTGAGCACGACATTTTTGTATGGGTCCAAAAACCATACAGGGCTGATTGGTATCCCACCCATATGT
>JABASP010000659.1:0-44637 GCA_019776565.1 Sminthurinus signatus
CTCTCTCTCTCTCTCTCTCTCTCTCTCTCTCTCTCTCTCTCTCTCTCTCTCTCTCTCTCTCTCTCTCTCTCTCTCTCTCTCTCTCTCTCGGAAGACTTGTACACTTGACTTTGTGTCTTCAAGGGAGTCCGAAGATTGAACATTGAACGGCGTGGATGGACACTCACTTTTACATATACTTTGTATATTTTATTTCATAGTTCTAACAATCTTCTAAACTCTAAACTTACTACTGAATTGAGAATGTCGGATCGGTACAAACGACAATCTATCTTGTCTTGCGTAGTATCTCCAAGGATAAGTGTCTTTTCCAAGGGATGATAAATAGATGAATCCTCTGATATGGTCTTCCTATCATGTTCCAAGACTTTCAAATCTCCTTCATCATCTTCAGGATATTTGTTGTATCTTTTATTCATAATATTGTAGATCGTAGTTCATAGGACATTGTACATTGTACATGTACATGTACATGTATTCTATTCTTTGAGGGTAACCCAAACCCCAGAAACCAGAAGCATCAAAACGAGCTAACGTTGACACTTCAACGTTCATTTTCAATGTATCCCTTTCCGATTTTCTCCCTCTCTTCGTCCCATCTCATCTCATCTTCATCTTTTACTGCACACTGTACACTGTACAATGTACATATTATTCACCATGATCATGGATCAAGAATCTCTGGCTTCTTTAACCCTCATTGCACGTACTCAAAACTATTCAAAGGAGATAGATGGCTGAAATGTGATGTGATGTGATGCACACTCACTCACAAATACATCAAAGGGAATGAATACTTAATAAATGTACGAAATACATCCCTCTACACTCTACACTCTACGCTCTACAGTCTACACAGTATAAAGTGAACAGTCAAGATGATCCCGGAGCTGAAAGTGGAATCTTTCAGCTTCATTTCAAATCAGCTTTTTTCCATCCTCGTATATTTTATACAGTCATTTCTGATACCTAATACTCAACATTTACAACATGCTACATTATGCATATGTATTGCTACTGTGTACACATTTTTGTATGATAAAACAATCACTTCTCTCGCAAGATTTATTTCATCTTACGTCTTTCTACTTTATTCTAGAGTTGGAACTCAAGTTGCAGGAAGGGACACATTATTACCATTATTATTATTATTATTATTGTACAGATATGTTATATGTCACTGTTCCATGTGTTGCACTGGCAATGTTTCAATGCATCAATTATCAATTTGTCGGATGTGAATCAAAAATTATTATTCTACACCGTTCTCTCGCTCTACCTCTTCCATACTTTATACTTTATACACATAAGTATAAAGTATTCTTTAAGGTAATCTTAGGCTTAATCATATTCTTGATCGGAAAACTTGAAGCAGCATATTGATATTTATAATATTAATAACATATTTGTACATTTACATCTCCTATCTCATATACTGTCAAAAAATTGTTTAAGAGCATAATAATATTATGCTTTATTATAATACTGAGGAATAGTACTACAATCTACAATGTAATTTTACTGTGATGTTTTTTGTACACAGAAAGGTGTACAGTGTACACTGTATACTGTAAGTATTAAATAAGCAATGAGCAGCGCAAGTATAAATATGATACGTGGATTTCAATAAGCTGTCGGCGAGAATCATAATTTTTGAATAGGGAAAACCTTAAGAATTTAAAATTGAAATTATTACAAATTACAAAGTGTGTGGAACAGCAGAGTTAAGGTTGATAACAAATAGTTGATAGTTGAAACGTGGAGCTGTCGCTGGAAAGAGAGCCGAATGGAATAAACAATTTGTTCTGTTGTATGTAGGTATGATGAAAAATATTTAAAATTTGAATGTCGAATGTCAAATATCAAATATGATTAAAATTCAACCAGCGTCAAAATTGTCAATTGTCATGTTCAGGATTCAACGGTGGGGTTACGTTGTGGAGGAAGATGAAGATGGGTGCATCTTCCATTTATTTTTTTCCCTCTTTTTGTCCCATCTTTCTCCAGTCAGTATAAATTTAAAAATCAATCCTTACCCTATTATTCTTAGTGCTAAAGATTCTCTGACAGATTAAACCCATCCTCAGTACTCAATACTCATGCATGATCAATGATCAATCTTCACATCATTGTACAATGTACACTGTGACAACCTTTGAAATTTCAAGTATAAAATTCACATTTGTTACAGTCATTGAATTTAAATAATTTGTGGTGAATTAAAATAAAAGAAACAGGTATTTTTTCATAATTTCAGTGAGTTTCATTTTGCAGTTTTACAATATTTTCCATTTTTTGTACTGTATATTGTATACAATACATACAGTACCAGATACTAAAAACTAAAATACAGCATAATGTCATAATAAAAAGGAAGAATAAATCGGTAGCTGGTGTTTATTGAGCTCTCTCTGTACTCTTTACTCTGTACTCTGCATGTACTTTTGTCTATGAATTTTACCTTTCACTAATATTGTGACTCTTTCAAGTCTCTTAGTAAACACATTGACTCACAGCAGGATTATGAGCTGACAAAAATGTCAACAACGTGGACACTGGTAAAATTACCATTTATGCACATTAACTTGCTACTCATGCATAGATTGTACATTGTACACTGTACACTATTGGTTACACTAAGAAGAGACACATGAAGAAAATCCAAGGAGATGTGACTTCCTTCATTCATGACAAAAAAGCTGGACTTGGTTAAACAAAACCGTTAGGAGTGGAGAGAGACACGAAAATGAAGCGAGAGAGAGAGAAAAAAAAAGAAAGAATAAAAAAAAGAAAGCTACTGTATGAATTATCATACGTGTATGAAGTATGAATACAATTAAATGTATTGCAATAATGACTGTCAATTTTCAATGATCATCAATCTATTTTTGTGAGTCAAAATACAAAATACATGCTGTGAAGAAGGCTGTCATTCAAAGAATTAAAAATTGACTAGAGGAAAAACTTGTGTCATCTATCCACTATCCACTCTCGACTCTCGACACTTGCTAAACAATACCACAATGCACAAACAGAAAATATAAAATACTAATTTCCCACTTTGGCCTCTGTATGCAAATAAAAATGTGTCTAGAAATTAGAAATGTTAGCCTCAGAGTTCTCAACTGCTTTGGAACGTCCATCCAAAAAAATAATATAAACTATAAAACCAGAATAAAGTGATGAGTAGGTTTGTACGATTTCAAACTCAACTGAAAATTAAAAAGGTAATAAAAAAGAGTTATATGATCAAATAAAATGGCTACAAGTTACCATAAACCGCGTATAACTGATGAACTCGACATATCAAAAGCTCCTCGTCTTTGTAAATAATTACAAATGAACGCGTTTCCGGCTTCCATTTACTTTGACATTCCAAATTTTATTGAGCAACTGTAATCTGTAGTTACAAAGTGAAAAGAATACAGGTGTTTCAAATCATACAGAAAGGATGATACATTGTTTCCTATTTCATCTCATGTTTTAATGATGACAACATATTCCGTATTCCGGTTCTCATTTCTAGCTAACTTTTCTCAGGAGCTTTTGAATATTAAACGGTGATCCTTTGTCCTTTTCATTGGATTGGTGACATTGATATTTTGACAAGTTGATACCAAATACAAGAATTTCAGATTTCAGCTGCTCCTTGAAATTTAAAATTCTTCGTCTTTGTATTTTATGTGCAAAATTTATTGAATAGTCCGTAATGTTAAAGTAAAGCCAAGCCTTTTATTTCAATCTGCATGAACTTTTCCCGTAAAATTTATCAATAAGGTTACATATGCATGTATATGAATGGAAAATGTGAAGTTTATCCACACACACGTTGAGGTATTATCTTGATTTTTGATTCTTGATTCTAGCATCCAAAATCTAGATGAAGGAGAAAAAAACTATGTGACGTGATTCACAAATTCAAGATTCATGTGAGAGGCCTCACACAAACAACGTACTAGATACAAGCAAACAAACCTAGGTAAGAACAAAGAACAAACATGACACACGCAAATGGGCATCAGATGAGATCAGATCACACACTTTCATGTGAAAAAACCACTGTCTGTGTGTTTGATATTTGATTGCATGATCACTTGATCAAAAACGGTTGCATGTATTTACTTGTTTCCATCTAGAATTTGAAAAGTCTGGAGTCTAAAGCATCAATTGATATTTTCAAAGTACTTTTACTCTCTACTCTCTACTTTTACTTTGCATGTTCAACGAAATACATACAATTTTCATTGCACATGTAGTCAAATGAAGTATAAAGTATAAATGATTTCTGATACGAAAAATCAAAACTGAAGCAATTACAACTAGGTGAACAACCAAAATTATGTACATTGTATATTGCACATGTTACATGTTATGTAAATGGTTAATTCTACTGTGGTCTAAACTATCGAAAATCAAAAATCAAAACTGGGCTACAACAAAAACATTCAAGATTCAAATGCAAAGTTGATTTTTGTTGTAGAAACCAGAAATAATGTTTTTGCATCCCAAATCCCAAACGACATTCAATGTGTGTAGTGCATCAAACATCAAATATCAAATATCAAATACCTTGAACTTGATTTAACTAATAACAGAAAACACTATTGTGATGATCCCATACTTCTTAGGTTATGCTTTATGCTATACGCCTATACTGTATGTTGTATACATGTCCATAAAATCAATCTAAAGCATATAAACTCCAAAAGTTAAATCAAAACTATAAACTATAAACATGCATGATGCATGCATGTAAATCAAGCGTATCATGGCATGCGATTCCTTTTTAAAAAAACAAAGAGATCCATAATTTACATATCTAATTCAGAAGGAAGATAAAAGAAACAGAGAACATCAGAGTGGGCTGTGGACTGTGGACTGTCGGCCAGTGTATCATCATCATCATCATCATCATCATCATCATCAACATCACATGGACAATGGACACTGCAGGAAGAAGCACACAACCAGCAACTATAGACAAATGAAGAACACAATGCAATGTAAGTAGAAAGAAGATCAACAATGTAGGTAAAATTGGTAAATAAAATTGTTTTTGCTTATTATTGTTACATGAGATTGATTTCAAGAAGACGATAGAGGATATCATGATATTATATTACACAAGTACATTGTCAAGATTATAGGTATTTATATATGCCTGGATCTGTATAATATACACCAGAACTTGAACTCAGAAGTTGAAAAGTATACATAAATGAGTGTTGAGTTTTCTGATTCCAATGTATATCTACATTCTACATACATATTACAAATATTAGTGTATTCAGTTGATATTTGAGATACAAATGCCTCAAGACTCAAGACAAATTTACTCCATTATTGATATTTGGAAAAAATTACGTCTTGGGAGAGAAGAGTTTTGAATCTTGAAACTTGAGCTTAAGATGAACCAATAGATGAACAATAACAAACAATAAGAAACAACAAACAAACAATTTCCCTTTCTGTTGAAATGCTTTCTGATGAACTTCTACTTGTATGGTTTGGTGGTATGGTGAAATGAATAAAGCGTACAAGAAGAGAGGAGATCTACAACAGTTAGTCAGGTCAGTCGACAGTCAGACACACACATGCACACATACGCTCAGGCAGACAGACCAAAGAACAAATAAGGAGCAAGAATCAGAATCAGAATCAAACTGAAGCAATACAAACCACAGACTTCCTCCGATGATGAGATCAATTATGTCGACAATCAGCAGGCAGGTGGTTAGATAGCCTAATGAAGTCGTCGCTCAAATTTAGGTGACTGTAGGAAGGACTGAGCTTCAATTATCTTTTCTTTATTCCCCTATGTATCATCGTTACTTATTTTTAATATGACCAGGAACTATATATGCTCATATACCAGTGTATCTGACTTGCAGAAACCTCACAATTCACCATATGCATGTGTATAATTTGTGAATCTGTTCAACGTTCAACATTCAACGTTCAAGCTGTGATTGAAGTCTTGCTGTAAATTTAGGGTTAAAATTACTACCCTCAAAGTATTTCTTTTTTCTATGTATTACACATGTAAATCACATGTATTCCTATGCTGAGTGTATGTGTGTATGCATTTATGTACACATAATAACGTCCCTACCCCGTTGATGCATTTATGCTTAAAATGATCACCTTGTAGTTGTGTAAGAATTTAAGTAAAGAATTTTATACATAATAAAATAGCAGAAGAATCTTCTTTCTAAGCTTCTTACATCTTCCATATGCTCATTTGAATGACTGAACGAGCAACCGGTAACTTACTAGAAATTCTCTTCTGGGCATCTTTTAATTTAAGGAATATTAGTTACATTAAGTATTACTTTTAGCTTTTGGTTGTACACATGTAGTTTTTTCCCCAGACGTCAAAAGTCAAAACCTTCAATATATGCAACATCAAGATGTATCAAGATGTTTCAAATGTTTACGCTCAAGTCTGTGTAATATAGGCAGGTAATGATAGACCGCAGGATTTTCATTTTTGATTTTGATTTTTTGGCACTCAATATTCATGATGAGTAAAAAAAAAACAAAATGTATGAAGCAAAATGAACATGGAGTTTCATTTTTAAGACTTGTGTCTTGAGTCTTGAGTCTTGACTCAAAGCCAAAGGCCAAAGACAACAGGAGAGAGGAAGAAGGCAACACGAAGGAAAGGAAAGGGAGAGTGAATAATAATATTTTAAGTTTTTAAGGGAGAGAAAAAGGTATGTCTTCAAAAATTAAGACTGTTGGCAAGTTACTACATTCAGATTGAAAGACACATTAATATTACACGAGACTGGAAGAAACACACACATACATACATACATACATACATACATGCACAAGAATAACAAGAAGGATATTATGGTGATGATGAGAACGTGTAGCACATCATCGTGAACCACACACACAAAAGTAACACACATGTACATTGCGCATTGTACATGTGTGTAGATATACATTATACATGTATAAATTATAAATACAAATAAATTGACAGAGAAAGGTTTTGCTTTATACACGCTTACTTCACATCTCACATCTGAACATCTAAACATCGTAAGATCTAAACATCATCGGAGATAGGAGTAGTATAAAGTTTTACATTGCTCCGTGTATGTTGTACGTTGTATGTTCTATGTTCTTGAGGGCGAGGCATAAAGCTGTCGATAAATATATAGGATATCGGGAAAATTAACCACCAAACGTTGAATTGGCATTCCTTTTATTTACGATCAACCCTACACAGTAGAAGTATATAAAATATAAAACCTTTGGAGGTCCTCACACACGTATCTAGTATCTACCATCTACAACATACGTGTTTGTATACTTGCATAGAGTTGCGGATTTTGTTTTTATAACTACAGAACTTATGTATAGAGCCTACTCTTAGAATAACCAGTGATCAGTGATCAGGCTTTAGGTATAACTCATCATTTATTTTAAAATATATCAACCATCATAGATGCTAGATGCATATCCGCAATCTAAAATCTATAAAGACCCTTATTTTCTTGTCTAGATAGTATTACATATAATTAAATAGCAAAAAAAAAACTATATACATCAATATTTTTGCAGATAAACATTTTCTTTCTCATTTTCTCATAATATTAGTATTTAGTATACATGACAAAATTTCCAATATGAACAGCAATACCTATAATATCTCATGGCAGCATTTTTGATATTTCTTGATCGTTGGTCGTTATTTGTTGCAGTTTTCCCTTTGACAGTCTATTACTAAAACACATACAAGGTAATTGAAATAATGATATTGTTTATGACTGTATGTAGAATGTAGAATGTATGCAATCCATTAAGCTTGTTTTCCTTTTATTCTAAACTCTGGACTCTAGATTCTACACTCTACCGTCTAGACTCTAGACTGTTTAACATGCAAAAAGTATCGTATGAAATGTTTACGTAAATTTATTTGCTAAATAAACCATTCGCCGAAAAGGTAAAAGATTAAAGATGCTATCATTTTTTTTAAATCCTTGTAAAATATCGATATGTAAGTACGTGTACTAAATTGGAACGTGCCATTGGATTTTGGCGATACATGGAGGAGAAAAGCAGAGAAAAAAATGCATCTACAAGTTAATCCATCTTCAATACACCAAGAATCTCCATTGTCAAAAGTTAGCATAAGGTTCTACATTCTACATATTACATACATATGTTTGTGCTTTGTGGCTTGAAAAAACAAAAAAAAACAACTAGTCAGCTATTCAACCAGTGTTTGAAAAAGAAGGGTTCCTACACATTAAATGTGTATCTATAATCATGGGTTCACTATGAAGTATGAACACACACATAGATATGTATATACTTACGTACGATTAGAAATAAATAATCTAATTTATTGTAGGGCATAAAATATTATTCATTCATTATTTTAATTGATGAAGACCCAATGGAATGGAATGGAACGGAATGGATTGGGAATCGGAAACATGTTTGACATATATATATATATAGAAGTACTACTTGTAAGTTATTACTTGGTCGGTTCATCCTTGTACAATATACGTATGTCTACGGGGAACGGGGAATAGAAATTACATACCTTGAACTTGGATGCACCCTACTTGTATTCCGTAGGTATTTGTTCATTTAAAGACAGCAATATATGTAACGATATATTTTCTATTAGACGTTAGACACATAGTAAGTATATACTTTTACAAGTACATGGAAAAATGATGCATTCTACATTCTACAAGTTGAAGAAGTGTGAGTAGTGTAGTATTGAAATCATCCATAGAATATTTTAACATTAATTTATTTTTCTTTCCTTTAAGTATCAAGTACACTTTGGAAATTATGAATGAGACCCACGCAAAAGGAAATTGAACTCTCTCGGGTCACATTAAGTACTACTACTAATATACACACTACACACGCTACACACACACACACACACACACGTCGTTTATACTTTGTGTTATTTACAAGCCCCGATCTACATAGAAACAAAGTACATACATATGTACACATGTGTGTAGTTTATACGGATTCAATGTTGTAGAGTGTGTACATTAAACATGTCACAATGAAAACCAGAAAATATGTATTGGTGGTGTGATGTTATTCTACAATGGTCAAAATGATTTCTACTATTATTACTATTATCATCATCATAATTATTATTATTGTTGTTATTCTTGTTCTTGTTGTTAGGACTAAAGTAACAACTCAAACAAATAAATTCATACAGTCAAATCAGTCAGAGTCACGTGTATCCAACAGTCCTATTATAAAACGTTCATGGTATTCCTCAGTAGAAAATACAAATGATGTAACATTGTAGTACATAAGCATACATACAACAATGTATTCAGAATGCATATGTAGAAAACTGCTGTTGAAGATGATGATGTTTAACGGCAAAGTTAAAATTATACGTGGCCCATGTCATGTCACTCTTTTATCACGAATTAAAAAGTAAAGCCTATCTATATTATACATACACGTACTAGTATGCATAATGCATAAGTATTTTGTTAAAAATAAATTTTAGATGCATGCATACACATTACACATGTATCTAAACATGAATACATGGAGTATCGGACATTCTCATTGGGATTTTTGTGACTCCCCTGCAGTTACCAATATATTCTCCCATTACTCATCTCAGCTTGTTTCCATCTTATTCCACATTACAAATACACACATGCGAAGCATTAAACAAAACTTTCAAAATACATGACAGTCTATCAATACTGACATATTTTCTAAACAAATTATCGAAAATCCTTTGCTTTGTACTGTTGCGTCCGGCAACAAAAAGAAGAAGAAGAAGAATGTGAGTGTGTATTCAAATTCTTTCACAATTCGTCATGTATATGTTTATTTATATTTTATTCATCTAAAAATATGTACACATATTTATAACAGTTACAATTTACAGTACATTATGTTCTGAAACCATAATAATAAATAATATGAATCTCAAATATGAATTGAGTTGATCTGAAACCAAAATATCTTCAATTCAAAACAATCAACTTATGAGAACCAACAGAAGAATAAAAAGGGGAAAGGAATCGAAAAATTTAGACTTAAAATCAACTGTAAAGTAAAAAGTATACAAAAGTATGTTCTCTGGATTCATATATATCTTTTGTTATGATTTAAAAATTAAATGTATGCATATAAGTTTACTAATTTAATATGGGAATCGGGTTCTGCACAATTTCTTTTAAAAATATGTACTAATGTGTATAAACATATTATATATAGAAACCTTAACCCACCTCAACAAGAGAGAGGAGAATACGTGATCGTATTCTCTTTAAAAGTCCGTGACCTCAGGTTTCATTGTGTCTGTATGTATATATATATGTATAAATATGGTGAATGAGTATGTGACTTTTGAGAAGAAGTGTGCCTAGATATGTACCTAGATCCATGTTTTCATACTAAGTACGGAAAGATCGATAGCAAACAGTCGTACTTTTACCTTCGTCTCTCATCTCAGTGGAGCGCAGGTGTTGGTAGTTGATTTTACACCAATTCCTCTACATATTATATAGTTTGATATAGATACATGAACATGACATGAATCTGGAGAAATTATTACTATAATATAGATTATTTGTCCATGCAACTCATCATCACTACCATCATCAGCAGCAGCTAGGAAACTACGATGTATGTCAGACTTTTCCAGTAGGAAGGAAGAGGGAGTGAAAGGAAGGGTAGAAGTAGAAGTACGTGGTATCCATAAAACCACAGGATAAAAATGGGGGAAGAAAAACGTGTATGGACTTGAGATGAAAATAAATAACAGTACACACTACACATTACACATACACATGTACCTATTTATTCATGTATACCCGGTATCCAGACAGAAACAGTTTTTCCGAAAAGGTAAACTACCCCCAATAAAATAAAAACAAGAAATAACTGAACAGGGACTTTTTTCTTTGTACAAATATCCGAAATTGTAACAAGTCTGTAGACACATTACACGTTACTAAAATGACCTTGAAAAAGAACTTTAAACATGTATTTTGTACATTTTTAAACATTCATCATGAAAATATTGAACTAAATACATTGCCTTTTATATGTAATTTCTTTTTAAGAAACTACATTTGAGAAGAATCATATCTACTATCTACTATCTACATTAGGTATAATATAAAATAGATAACATACGATTGCCGTCCTACGTCCACCTCGGAGCACATTTGAAGAAGAAATGAATAAAAAGTATGGATATATCTCTCTTTTTTTCTCATCATTTGTCTGTTCTGTGAGCAGTGTTTTGTCTGCATGTGCGCAGTGACTCTGGCACTCCTATTCATTCTTAGTCTACCTCCCACTTACGTGTATTTCGCATTCCCGCGTTCAACAGGCACCTCCTCTACTACATGATCCAAGACCATATCATTTCACATCCTTTGACACTTCTTCATATACAGTCCTGCTCTGAGACTGGCAAAGGGGATTTTATAACACGCAATCCAAGAGAACCACACGAGGAACCAAAAAACCTACTACTGTTTACCGTCACACACGTTTGCACGTATTTAAATAAATAACTTTTTTTTGAAGAGTCAAGTGGATTCGTTTTGCATGGAAAATTTTCTCCAGTCTCATTCAACATTACTGGAGAAATTAAGTATACTCGATTCCTTTAAACAAATCAAGTGTACGCGGAAACAAAACCTATACAAAAAGTTTGCCATTTCTTGTTAATCTAAAAATTTAATATTTACCGATAAAAAAAGCAAGACTGTGCAATTTTTCAATTCATAATAAAAGTATAGATAAAAGATAAAAGTGCTGTAAACTGTTAACTGTATAAACAATAAAACGACAGTTTGACATACATTTAACATTTAAGACTATTCATTACAATTTGTGTAACATAAAAGTTTTGTTGTTAATTGTTAATAATACAACGAGGAGAACTACAAAAACTAAGGATTTTTTTTAACCAAAAGACTTCAATACATTGCCTACAGCCTAAAGTGTTTAAGATATTATTCAACAGAAGAAGACATCATAATAGTATATTAAACAAGTGAAGAAAAATCAGACAAATCAGAAAACTGGATTGATTGAGTGGATACTTAATTCTTTTATTACATACATATTGGTTTGTCTCCTCTATAACATTTATAATATTATTATTATTATTGTTATTATTATTTTTTTTTGAAACAGTATTGAAAAGTATCATCGTTCAAGTAGCCTGTCTTTCAGTTTGTGGTGTGTATTTATTTGTTTGTAAAAGGACAAGAAGAAGACAAAAAAAACATCAAGAAGATAGAGGAGTAGAGGAGTTGATACAGAAAAGAAGATAAAAAAAAGTAGACGATTCAGATTTTTACATTATTGCACTTAGTTGTAGACTGACTCCGACGGTGAGAAAACCAGATTATCAATTACTTGGTCTGAGACATTGAACATAACCCGAGTGCTGTATCGTGCTGAGCAAATCTGCTTCTGATTCTGTCTTTTCGTTTTTAACTTTTTCAACATCAACATTATTGATACGCCAGACAACAAAATAAAGACAGAAAGAAAGAAGAAAGACCAACAATAATAATAATAATAATAATATAGTTATTTATTGTGAATTGTGAAGAAGGACATTGAAACACACGAGACATTTAAAACATTCCACTTTTGATGTTTTCAATTTTGTGGATGACATCATAAGAATATTATATAAAACAAACCGAGTATATACTATATCTTGTGTATATATATAATACAACAATAATAATAATATTTAGCAAAAGTTCAGTTTATGACAAGGCAAGACTAGACGGTTTTTTCTCTCTCTTCCTATTGCAAATTTATAACATAATTATTGGAGAGAATTATCCATATCTATACAATTTTTTGAAGCTGTCAAATCCATTATAAATTATAAGTTATTAAATTTTAAGTAACGGAACCACAAAAAAATATCAAAAGAAGTAAGTGTAATATATAATACAAAAGAGAAACAATGTATCAATAAGAAAGACAGTCAAGAAAAGAAGAAAAAATACTTTATTGTGTGTCAGTATAATACATAGTTTACCCTTTTTACCCGCATAAATTGTATTATAAACTTATATTTAATTGTAGCCATCATCATATCGTGATCATCGTAATAATAATAGTAACATTTTTTTGATATATACATACTATACGGGTGTTCTGATTCTTTTGCTTGATCGAAAAATCAAGTGCAACTCTTTCTACTCTGTTTCTATCTTTTTTCTATAATATTATTATACCCTCAAGTATACTTCACCTCTCATTACAAGAGTAGTTATACACAATATACAGCAATTCTTCCTCATCTTCTTCTTCTTCTACGAGCTACAAACTACAACATCTTCTAGTTCCAAGAAAGAAAATTAACGTTTAGCTGACAAGCATTTTATGGATATGGATTTATTTGCCGGTGGCTAATATTATTATTTTTTCTACTGTATCTCATCTCTTATATTATACATGTACTGTGTACCTTTAAAAACTTACTACTATATAGTTTGATGAATTATCTTCAAAAGATACATAATAGAAACAACTCAAAAACATATCAAACAATATATAGAACATATAATCTATAAAATATCAAGAGTAAAAAAAAGAAGACGTCTTAGGTACTAAAAAGAAGATTTCTCATGATTACACTTCTATCTGACAAGTTCATATTCATAAGAAAAATGAATTTATAATAATATTATTATCAAACTTGTGAATCTACCGGTAATACATTTATTTTATTCGCACTTGAATGATTTTAAAAGAAAAAAAAAGGAATTCATCTTCAAGAATTCAGAATGATACATTACATACAGTTTTGCTAAGAAGTTTCAAGTTTCAACAAAAGAAGAAGAAACCAAGTTATTAGCATCATCATCGGCAGAAAAAACGTGTAAATTCAAAGTTCAATAAGAAGAATAATCATAATAGTGATACATTATAAAAGTTAAAAAGTGCATGTATCATGTATACTATTAAAGTAGTGTGTAATATCTACTTGATGATGATAAAAATTCAACTTTTTGAGCTACTCAAAACATAAAACACTGTATTATTGTTATTATTACATAGCTTGAATATAATAATATAATACTTGTTGATTTTGACGTCTTCTATTGCTATTTGCTATTTAAGAATAACTAATAACGAATGTATGAAAACACTGAAGACATGCAAAGGATTTATTGGATTCTAATCACAACGCAACATTTTAATTATCAAATCATTTGTGATAGTCTGGATAGTTTTAGTGACTAATTATATAATTTAAACGAGTTTTCATTCATCAACACTCCAGAAAAGAAGAATTTTATACGTGTACAAGTTCAACTTTATAGTAGTAGTTATACTATTTTATAGTATTTGAAAAGTAAAAATATAATATTATATAAAAAAACAGTGTCAAAATGATGGGACCAGGACCTGATGGTTACCCTGGACATGTTCATCATCCCTCACATCATCCAATGCCCATGGATTTACATGTTCCTCAAGGATTCCCATACTACCGGTAAGATCACTAAATACTCTTCTTTAAAAAAAATATTGTAGCAGTACTTTATAAAATCGATAAAATAGGTTAAAAAATGCATATTTCATACGGCTCATTAAAGATAGGGAATTCATATGAAACACATATACATAATATACGTATAATATCATGTGTATAATACAATAGATACAATAGTATTTATTCTATTGTATCATATATGGTTCTTTAATTTGACAAAAAAAAACTATTGCCAAAATTCACTCAACCAAAACAAATATATGTAATATGTATATGAAACTTTTATAGAGATAAAAAATCCTCTTCCTCTACTCTAGATTATACTATATAAAGTAGGAAGGAATAAAAAGTTTTACATAATATTACCTTGGCTTTTCAACTGCAATAAAAAGCGGTATTGAATATTGATACTGCCCATTTAACGCGTACAAGTATTTGCATTTTTCATCAAAGTGCACAAGATGATACTTTTATAATATACAGTTTCAGATAGATAAATGCACTCGGAAAAAGACCAGAGAGCGAGTTTCCTCACACAACTCATAACCCGTCATGTATCATCTCGTGTGTATCTTCTATCTTCAGATAAAAAATTTGAAGAAGTTTACATATATTATGGTAACAGCACGAAAAAGTACACATACATAATATAAAAAATGTATTATTATTATTATCAAAGGTGCACTTAAGTACCTGCTTCTATGGTGAGAATAGAATAGATACCCTTCAAGAACTTCAAGTTCAACTTCACTCTTACTTTTCATCTCTGGATCTCTCTGAATGTTATCTATAAAGTATTGCATTACGTGCACTTTTTTCTCCCTTGAGATCACACAGAGATGATATCACACAGATACAACAAATATTATATACACAAATACAAAGTATTCTCAGAATAAATATATGTATTATGTATATAATCATAAATGGGCTCACGGTTCATAAGTAACACAGCACGGCTTCTCACCTCAATACCCGTTTGAAATCCTATGATGAGAGAGTCTGCGGTTTATTATATTTACCACTGTCATTGTTTCTCTCCGGTAGTAGTAGTAGTAGTAATAGTAGTTTGACGTTTGAAGCTTTTGTATATACTGTACACTTTTATCTTGTACAAATGTGTATCCACAATTTTACCAATACATTAGAGCTTCATCTTATAACTTATAACACATCTTTTTCCTTGTATTTTCTTCTTCTTATTGTAAAAAAATATGTGTGTATTTTGGAAGATATTTCAAACACAGACTTCAATGTTACCTAAAGTGAATTTGATAGTGAAGAATCTCTGTTTTTTTAAAGAATAGTTCTAGCAGTTTCTACCATCTTACATTTAAAGTACACAATCAGTGATAAACCTACAAAAAAGGAGAGTTTTTTCCACAGTATTTCATGTTAAGGATATGTTATTGTTAGAGTTGCAACTTGCAAGTTGCAAGGCTCTATCCCCATTTTCTACAGGCTCTATGGACTGTATAATCATTTTCTAACATAAAATGAACGTTCTTGTATGCTAAATCCTAAAATAATCTGGCAGTTATAGAGGATAAGGATTTTAACATTTAAAGTAATGTACCTAAAATGTCTCAATAAATACGATAATGATGATAATATGAGGGAAAAGAAGATAATATAAAATATATGTATATCATGTTGTGCTGAGATGAAGCAAAGTACATACTATATATTATATAAACTGAATTTGTCCCTTGAAGCTTGAAACTTGAAGAGCATAATATACACGTGTAATACATTAGAATTAAAAAAAGAGTTGTTAACGCCCTTATTCAAGTTATCCTGACTTTTTGGATTTTTTCATTGACCGCTTCATGTCAACATTACAATTGTGCGGTTGAGGTTTTCTCTTTATATTATTGTACTTATGAGTGGAACATCTTTCTGTCAGTCTCTTTCCCATATCTTCATTAGTCAGCTTAAAGACTAAAGAAGGAAAAAGATAAAGAAACAAAGCAGAAGAGGATAAGGAGAATAGAAACCATGATGATGTAATAACTTAATGAAGAAAGAAAGGAAGTTTAAAGACTTGTAACTTGTAATACACAATACACAACAGAAAGTCTTTTGTGAGAGAAATATAAAATTTATGTGGGTACTCAAAAACACAAAACCTTAAAACTAAAAAATCTCTCTCAAATTTAATATATGGCATGGACACAGGCAGAGAGAGAATACCTCAGGACTCAGGACTGACCAAAAAACTATATACATGCATAAATATATTTGTTTATTTCTTTAACTTTAACATGAATTGTTTTTTTTTCAGCCAGTGTCGTTTCTTTTCATGTCTTTGTTCATTTTTTCCTTTAAAAGTTATGTACTAGTATTATGAAGAGAATAATAGTGTATAGTTTTGCGTTATGAACTTGAAACCAGAACTGAAACCAAACAAAACAGTAAGAAATATTTTACAAAAGTCTATGAGACAGTTGGAGTTTTTAAACAATAATACAAGTCTATAAATGTCTCTAAAAACTCATAAACAATCAAATGCATCTTCATTGTTTTCACAAGCTTGTTTACTTGTTCAAATTTACCAAAAACAAAAAAACTTTTTCCCTTGTTCTAAATTTTGTAAATTTTTCATTTAACATTTAATTATTAATCATTATTATTGTTATTATTATAGTACTGATTAATATAATTTTTACAGAAAATATCAAAACATATACAAGGAAATATATTCTATCCATAAGAACGATGGGTTTTTTTATCTTTAGTAAAAAGAAGAGCAATGGATTAAAAATATATTATACTGTTCAAAGTATTTCTTCTATCCATGCTCTCTATACTATATATACATTCCAAATTCAATACTCAATGCATTACATTGCTACAACAGTGCACCATTCTTTACTAAAGTCAAGCAGATGCTGTAATGTGCATTCTATTGCATCTAGAAAATTTAACAACTTTTGGTTTTCTGTTCTCTTTTTTATCATTTCTTGTACTATAAACTACAAACACAAAAATTCACGCACAAACATGAGCACATGGACTTACTCGTGTACAAACCTATTAAATCACAGAGTGTAAGAACATTATAGATACATATAAAAATTTAAGGGTTAAGGGTCTTTTCTCTCTCTGTACAACAAACAGCAAATTCGTCTGTAGGGGCCGTTTAAGTTTGTGTGTGTGTGTGTGTATTTTGTGTGGAATGAGGTCTTTTTTATTTGAATAAAGAATAAAGTGAACGTGAATTGACTAGGCTGGAGTTGCACAATAATAATAATAATAATAATAATAATAATAGTAATACTATATTATGTGTTATATGTACCTCCTATTTGATTTTTGATATCTACTTACATGTATTACAATAAGGATAATCGTTCAAAGTTTAAACAGAAGTATATTTATAGTGTGTATTTTATAGCTGCATTATTGAGTTTGAAGGAGCTGTGGGAGAATGAGAGTAAATTTATATAGTTGGTCTCTCTCTCTCTCTCTCTCTCTCTCTCTCTTCCGAACTCTTCTCATCAAGGGCCGAATCAAGTTTGTCAAGAAGATAAAAAAAATTTACGATCCATTCATGACTCTATATAGACAATAGACAGAGAAAAGGACAGATCCATGAAGTATGTACACAAAGACGATGTAGTAAATAGTAGGAAAAGGATCTTGTAGAATCAGGGAAAATACAAGGGAAATGAAAAAAAACAAGAGAGAAAGAAAAAGGAAGAAATGCCTATATGCACATATGGTATATGCACATTCTCGTTCTTGTATGTTTTTTATTTAATATAATATATAATATAGTAGCAGTTTTGTGTACTGGTCTTAACTGTAAAATTTCCCGATTATACTATCTTATTAGCCATTAAGTGTATATATAAGTAGAGATAGTATTGATTGCATCTGACCATTAAATTTCTTACACAGATGAGAGGTGAAATGTGAAACATATAGAGTGATGGATTAGACAAGGCTGTAAGTCTGTAGTTGATGGTTGATGCTCATAGTTTAACTAGACTTTGAATCGATATTATTATTATTACGTATTATTGCCATTATATGACCATGTCCACCACTGACGACTGACTATTGATCTTGCTCATTAGAATAAAATCATATCATTGATTTTCAATCAGTCTTACTTGTTACATGTACCATTCTCTGAAATCTGAAAACCTGAAAGCTTGATGGATGAGCTCTTTGTCTTTTTACACATGCACTGGTATGTGTTATCCATTATTATTATTATGCACATGCATAATAATCAATGAGAATTGTCGTGTTGTATGTATACATACATACAAGCTTACATAAGACATAATACAATTATCCCATAAAATTATTTAACGTACAACAAACAACAAGCAGAGTCCAGGAACATTAATTCTAAATTAAATAAAATGCGTGTACGTTTCAAACTTGTCTCCATTCTCTATTGATGATTGTAAGTCGTTATCACGAGACGAGTGCAAGTCTCATCATCAGTAGTCATCAATACAAATGTATGCACGTCTCATGTATCTTGTATACACATTTTATTGTTTACTGTCAATATTTACTTGTAAAAGTGAGTGAACATATGTTGTCAGGTTGTAAGGGGCATATACAATGTCCTCACTTCCATGAAACGCGTTTCTCATCCATCTATCCATGTGCACACCTCGTCGAATTTTTATGCACTTTTTTGATCGCAATGGGGATTTAATTTAATGATATAAATTTTTTATTTCCTCTCAACTTTGCTGAAAATGATCATAAAAATAATTTTCTTTTTGTATAATGTGTGCTAAAAAACTCAGATAAAATTTTTAGAAAAATTTCTTGATGAAATACCTCTCTAAATCGTTGAGATTAAATAGAAAGATAGTCCATAGTCCATCGTAAATGTATTTGTCAATAATATTTAAAACGGTTCATAGCATTTTCACTACCTTTCTTGTAATTTAAATTGTCATAAAATTCTACCGAAAGGGGCAAAAAAAAATACACTAAATACTATACTAAAAGTATAAAATGTGAGTACCGAAAAGTTATAGACTTACAACCTCGAAAGAGTTCTTATTTGAATGATTTTGTAGCATTTATAGTATTGAGCTAGTATTTACAAAAAGGAAAAGGAAAATTTTTACAAGATAAAGAATACAAAATAGTAAAAATGGTTGTTAGTATTATTATTATTACTATTTGCATTTCAAAAAAGAAATAGCTAAGCGGACAGACACACAAAATACATACGTACATGATGGGGAAAACGCAAAAGTGTCTATCGCACATCTTGTACATATTATTTGTTATCTCATGTGGATGACCATGAGAGCTTGTGCTGAATGACTGTGACTTACGAGCTTAATTTGCATATCGTTTCTTGTTTGACAGAACGATCCCGAAATTTCTTCCAAAAGGTCCTGCCAAAATCTCAGCATGGTAAACCACGAGTGCTCGTTCACACTATACACCAGACTACACATCATGTCCATTTAAATGTGTATACTTTTAATATTTATTTTCTCTTGCTGCCCATGCCTACAGTACAAATCTATAGATAACTATTCATTTAGAAGTAAACAGCGTCTTGTCTTTTGTACACGTTTTCTCAACGCTCAGCAACCATTCCGCGTTATACCTTTTCAACCATTCATCGTTTCGTCGTGTATTATTATTATTATTATTATATTTTTTTTACATTTAACTTTACACATAAATAAATAGCAGGTAGCAGAAAATGGGTATAATGTGTACTTTCTATAGAAAGTTTTTTTTGTCTTTCTATACTATAGGCATTAGGCATATACATTATATATTTATGTATAAATTGCAGCTGGGGTATAAAGAATAAACTAAAAAATTTATAAAATTCTGTATGACACTCATGAAAAATTTGCATTGTCACTATGACTGCAGTTAAAATAAATAGAAGCAGGGTTGCAAAAATAGTTGTCGGTTGTCGTTGCTGCTATTATTATTGTTGTCATTGTCAGCATTGTCATTGTCAAATTCCTGACTTGTGTTCTTCTGTTTTATAATCTGACAAGGTAGTATGACTGGATGATTTTCCTATCAATACAAAACCATTGTATTATATACTTTGAACAATAGCTAAATACTCTGTACTCTGTACAAGTTGAGCTAATAAGATTAGAGAAATCATCTAAAGATATAGTCACGCTGCTTAAGACTACACTATGTATGGTAGATGGTAGATAGTAGTACATAGTAAAAGTGCGTTTCCTTATACATCTATATATTTATACTAAACTGTCTGTTAATGTTTTTTAGAACACAATAACACTAGGATCTGGAAATCTTGAGCCGAAAATTTATACTATTGTGCATAAATAGGTAGTTTCACTAAATCTTAAAGTGAACATGTCCAATTGAACTGGATTGAAATCTGATGGATGAATTCCTTCAGAAAAAAATGTAATGTAAATTTTCTTGTCTTATTTTTTTTTTTTTAGATAGTGGTGGATAGATGTACAATTTTGAGAAGGAGTCGGCGTATTGTAATTATAATTAAGCTGAAGCTGCTCCTTCTCTTGTCTTTTTGCTCAGGGCACAAGTATAAATGTTTAAATTAGTAGTGTTTTTATGCCGAAATATTACAATAATTGTAATGGACGTTGTGAGATAGATGATGGATGTAAAATTCAAGAGAATACTGAAGTGAACACAGGGATGAAATATATTATGCAATGTTCAATGTTCAACCAGGCTAATTTTGAAGAGATTATGATATATTAAGTATTACATGGAAAATATAGGACAGGAAAAATAGATTCACAAAATTGTAAAACTTTGTGTATTTATAAATATACCTATATACAATATAAAAGCATCATAATGTTATGATATGATATGTATGTAATATATTTATTATTCATATTGATATTCATAGCCACTGTTTCAGTTATATTCAGTAGCCATCCATTTGAATACATACAAAAAGTCTTGATATTTAGTAATGGTAGCAGCAAAAGTAGTAAAAGTAGTAGTAATGGTAGTACATATACAATATACATAGTGGTTGTTGCACGTGTGAGTTTTACAATAATTATTTTGTTTAGCCTCCAGTTAAAATTTTATAATAGTTTTTCATGTTTTATCGCAGTTCTCATCCCCATGCATCACAAAACGAAACAGAAAAAGAAGAAGACGAGAGAGAGACGAACTGCGTCATATTATATCACATTTCGTATCATATCATAATCATACTGAAAGAGAGAGAGAGAGAGAGACAGAGAGATTGTAGTTTGTACTAAACAGTTTATAGTTTTCTATTTCCAAGTTACCTTGATACAATAATTGTTTGTGTGCTATAGATCCACAACTTCCAATTTTATACCACTTTATGAAACATGTCTACATAATATTATGCCTTTGCACATAAAATAATACATGTAACTATACATGGTATATATAAAAGTGTTCACCGCCGTTCCAGCCACTGTACATTTTTTGTTGTGTAAGGAGCTGATATCCATATAATTGTATCGTTACCTATGTTTTGTATCATACATATAAGTATAAATATCAAAACTACTTTGCTACTCGTTTTTTTATTTGAAAGAACCATACTTAGTCTGCTCCTTCAGCTCTTCTTCTTCTTCCTCCAATACGAAACTACTACTGCTTCTTCTCCTTTTCATTTTTCTCCTTGTAAGCGTTTCATTGCTTTTGTATAAGAATTTGTACATTATATTTATCTATAAAATGGTGAAAGAGAAAATGATACGTGCTACAAAGACCAATTACATGTACAATTATGTTGAACCAGCATAGTATTTAATAATAATAAGAGCCAGCAGTCGACTACTTCTGCTTTTTCTTCTTCTTTTTAGAAGGAGAGAAGCTCCACTTTATTTTCAAATAAGCTCAAAGTTTTTGAATCAAACTAAAGCTGAACTTCCTCAGGCAATTTACCGTAACATATTTTTGATAATCTTTTATGCAATATTGTCAATGTGTAGATGTATTATAGATGAAAATTATTGCAGTGATTACGGTATTAGGATTTTTTGAATGCCTTCCAGTTACAATTATTAACTCTTCATTTCCAGACGATTTTTGATCATATGTAATAATCCGTGGTCCAAGCATCTTATAATGGATGAATTCAAACATACTACACAAGGATCATCATATGCAGGCATTATGCTTGTGATTATGATGATGATGATTACCATCGTCATCACTGATTTTTACTGTATTACTTTTGCTGTTATGAGGTGAAAAAGTTATCCATACTCATGTTTTTCGGGACTTGATGTACGTAAATCAATGTATGTGTGTACCCCCTTACTTCATTTCAAGTATATATGGATCTGAAAGACAGATTTTCAATAATAATTTTAGATAGTCAAGTGATAAAAAATGAACGGCTCTAATCTCGTACATTCTAAAGAGAACCTTTGAAGAAGATAATGATGAAGACACTGAAAAATTAGACCAAACACATTGTTTACTATGACTATCAAAATATTCACATTTGAAGAAAAGTTTTACACCAAGAAACAAATGTATCTGAGCAGGGTTTTCACATATGTATAGTATGTGTTTACAATTTAAGATAATACGAGATATTAGATACTAAAGAGGTGGTTCAAAAAAGAACGAATGGAATTAAACCGAGATTTTAAAGTTTTCCACTCTTCTAGCTCTTAACAATGCAGAATACATTGCATAATTCATAGTACATAGATAGTACGTGTTCTATAATATGCGTATCAAGTCTAAGCATCTTTGTTCTTTTCCTTCAGTTTCCCCCCGTATAATATATTGTATAAAATGGAATAAGATAAAATGTGTGGTTATCCAACTTCTATGGCTTTTTAACTAGTCCACATTTTGCTAAAAACCATAGATAATGTGAGTAGGTGGGGAAAAGATAGGTTTGTAGTAGCAATTAGGATTTTTGTCTATTATCAATTCTAAGCTTTATCTATATGATAAAGTCGTAGTAATAGTTAGTTGTAAGGATTAAATAAAAAAAATTGAAAATTCTCATGCCCACTGTCTGGCTTTTTTTACTTACACAGTACACAGTTACCTAGTCCTCGAAGTCGAAACAGTCGAAGGCAACAGTGTAGAAAAATGGATGAAAAAAGTAAAAAAAAAAATATATCAAATCATTGTGAGGAATCATTTGAATTTTTTTTTTAAAGCTGAGGAATATTTTCCTTTTTCCTTCAACTGAATCAGTTGACTGACTAAAAACTAAAAAGCTATGGAACTTGGAACTTACGACTGCATAACACTTTTAATTGGACTATATCTATATCTGTATGCATAGAGTTTTATAGGAAGTAGGACTACATAATATACAACCATGTATTACATGTTATGCATATCACCATTAATAAGTAGTAATTACTGTTGTTGTGCATTCTTGTTATGAGTAAATGTACCCCGAATTACCTTTTTTATCTTCTCTGGCATCACATGTATGCACATGTGTATCTTTTGCATTGTACATTGTACATGTATGTATATTTCATATACTCAGTTCTACTGTTTGTGAGTTGAGAGATTAGTACACTATTTCCTATTTTCTATTGTTACCTTGAGGCAATTTTATATTTTGGTTTGTTATTTGTTGTATACAAACTTTTTGTTGTTATTACACTTACTTGCATTGCAACAGAGATCATTGAAATGAAAATCAGAATTTAAGCATCTACAAATTACAAATCTACATAGTATCAAGTATCATTAGTAAATTTAGGAAAAATATAGTCCATGTTTCTTGATTCTTGATAGCATGTAGAAAATTAAAAAACGTTTATGGCTGATTGCTAATCACATTTACATATGTATTTATACATTATACATGATACATGAGGAGTATTTTGTTTTTTATTTTATTTTATGTAACTATTTTTGTGTAACGTCTAAAGTTACGCAATTACCAGTAATCTGATTTCCCTTCTATTAGTAATAGTACTCACTACTGACTGATGTACGTAAAACGTAAATGGAATGATCATCATTATGCTACTATTATTATCATCATTACTATTATTATCTTGCTGTATTTCCCCTCTTGATTACTTTCCAGTTTTTTGAATACGATTCAAAAACTAGGTGATAAATGTCTAAATATGTACAATATACAATGTAGATTGTACAAATACAAAATAATTTATGTTTTTCCCAATATTTTTTCATTCATTTTTTCCTAAAGAAAGCAGTTTAGAACTCACCCATGATGTTTACTTTGGTTACATATTTATGAAAGATGAAACTTTATTCCTGTTTTGAATATTTTAATGATACAGTCAAAAGTAATAATTGATAAGTTGTACTGTATGAAACAATGTTATCACATAAAGAAAATAATTTTACTGATCTGCATCTTTAAACTATACTTGTGCTTGAATAGAGCGGAGATGATCCGTTGTATGTAGTATGTAATACATATTATGAAATTGATTAAATGGATATGGAAACCAATTGACCTAGAGATGACCCAGCGGGTTCTTTGTTCCAAAACAATAAAGATTTTCTCAAAGTCCTAGGCCAATAACTATCATAGATAATAGATAATAGATATGCATGTATGCTAATATGGTTGTGGTATGTTCAATGTTCAATGTTCACCTGTTGTTACATATTATGCAATGAGGTTTCCTGTGAGGTCCGTTCCATTCATTTCAATTCTCAGGAGATTCCTCCTATCTCCTCTCCATCTATCTTTCTGTCTATACATGTATGTTAGAAATGGATGATGTAATTTGACGGTGATGTTGATGTTGATTTTGACGTTGACGTTAGTGCTAGTGTTGGTGTTGGGTCTACCACATGACATCCGGAGAACAAATTGACTCCCACTAATGCAAATGCATGCATAGCATCCATACACATGGTACAAGTAATACCCATGTGGTAAACACACACACATTGTAGTAATTGTAAATTGTAAGGCATCTACATTATGTGTAACAAAGCCATAGTGAATAATCTGAATGGAAACAACAAGATGAAGATCCATGCAATGTGCAATGAGAGTCTGAGTCCGTGCACCAAAGAAGAAGATCATCATCATCATTCATCATAGTTGTGTGTTGTGTGTACATCCAATTCAATATGGCACACACACATGCCACATGCACCTGACCCAAAGGTTAATGCAAATAACTCAGCGACAACAACAATACCAAAACAAAAAAGAGCAACGATGACTTTATACTCTGTACTCTATTCACATTGTGATATTACGTATTATGTGTAACGTGTATTGTATTGTACTGCATCACTTTACATTTCATGTTTTGTTTCACTTACCTCAGTTTCATCCTATAGTGTTCTTTGAGCCGGCAAAGCAGTACTAATAATTCCAGTATCTTCTGAATTCTACATGCATGTGTGTGTGTATGTATGTGGATTATTTTTTGTCTACTAGCGTCTTGTACATTCTGTTATTTTTTGTGTTTGGTCTCTGGTCTCTGTTCTCTCTGGTGTGTTTGAAAGAATCGAGGGAAAATTGGGATTTGATTGGAATTTTGAAGTCGATGGATTCAATGGCATCTATCCATTGCATATTGTCTAGAGTCTCGATTGTAGATTGTAGACCAACACAATATCTAATATATAATACATAATGCATGCATACATGGAAAATATCTGCCTTTGAATAGAATCAGTTTCGTAACTCGTGGAATCATGGACCATTCAACCGTGTCTCCTTCCTAACAGACACACAAACATATGCACACTTTGAGCCAGTCGTTGTTGTCAGTGTATATTCAAAATTCAAAATACCTAGTTTAGTTTAGTTTCAACGTTATTGTCTAAAAAACCCCATGGCCAAAGAGTATATTATGCATATATGAATGGTTGTAAAGTACACCACAATGTAGTATCAGAATACCACTAATTTATAAAAGAAATCTCAGCGTCGCTGGAGTTTTTGACATAATACAAAAAAATAACACTGCTTCTTTTACTACTATCTACTGTTTCAAGACTTACATAAGGAATAACGAAGAAACGAGAAAGGAGAAACGAGAGCTGTCATGCATCACTTGAAGCACTAATAGCTCCATGAAAAAGTGTAAAAATGATAAAAATATAAGACACATTTTTTTCATTAAAAGAAACGTCTTTCCTTTGTAAAACTAGAATGTTTTATTTACTTGTATTTTAGCAAAAAAAAAAGACAATGGTAATTTTTATAGTTCATCATGTTCTTTCATGTGGAAGTTTCATGTAGAAATTTCGGTAATAACAGCAGTAAAAATGAATATTTTATAATTTTTATCTCTGTCACTAGCGGTTTATTTGTACATACGTTAGTTTTAACATTTAAATGAATATTAATATTTACTGACATGACGGTGAATATGTATCTGTATTCTGTATTCTATATACCAGTATTTCCTGTATAAACCTCTGCAATACCATATATACATTTCCTTGCGGTGGAATTGTGCATATTTTCGAATTCCGAGTGTATTAAGTTCACAGTGCAAAGTGAAGAGTGACATGAAATATGTAAATTAAGTATATTTAATACACACATATACTTTGCATTTTGATTCTGAATCTTTATGCTCTGAATGTGTATGATATGTCATATGTCATAATGTCATATATTATGTGTGCCGCACAGAGTTGAGAAACAAAAGTTTGTGAGTGTTTGTGTAATTACAATTTAGCAGCTCATTTGACTTTCAAATCTTGTCAGTGTAATTTAGGTTGTGATTAAAAATTGTTATTGGTTTCATTAGGAAGGAAGTTTAGGAACTATAATAATAATATCGTATTATTACTTAATCCTAATAAACACATTTTGCAAGAAGTCATACACATGTGCACATTGTACAAATGTACGATATGGTTGACAAATTCTGTGTGTTTTATCTATACACCGGTATTTTCAGTTTGTGTATACTATCTATGTTATGTAAATAAACCGTAGTATGATGAATTTTTGCTTGTACTCTTATAATTTGTAATTTAAATAGAGTGCAAAAAATGCAGTATTTCTATATTATTATTGTATTTGTCCGTTGTTCGTTGCGGTATTTTAATTTTAAAAAGTTTCGGTTCTTTTTTTTTTAGTTTTTACAATTAAATTGACTGTAATGTAAATATTTCCCTCTTTGTTCATCCGATATTAAGTGCGGTTCAACACGAGGATTTTAGAATTTCATATACATGTCCGTAGACCGTAGACCATAGAAATGGGCATTTTGTCTAAGTCCATCACTTGATCGCCCACCCGGATGCTCAAAACTTGTATGACTTGAGACTTGAGACTCGAGACTCTCGAGTCATACAGTAGGTTGTGATTTGTCTGTAAAGTGGAAGATGATGAGGAAATTACAGGTGATTTTCTCTGTGTTATATAAGAGATTATATTGTGCTGCTATTCATCATGCCGTCAACCTTCTCACGCAACATTACTTAGAACTTGGAGATATCGTCAAAAATGTTTGTATTTACTCTCATTCAACAGAAATAGTTAAACTGAGGAGTTTCCATTTCATCAGTTTACACTGTTACACTGTAAACGTAGAAATATGTACAATGTACAATGTGCATTCTACATTCTACATCACTGACTTCCATAAACTGCATGCGGCTTTGCATGCATGTCCGGCGACTAACTGTCCAAGCCATACTTATTTATGAAATTTGAACGTGTCTTTACTGAGTGGGCAAAATCGTGAACATGAGGTGAAATGCGTGCTTGTATTAGCCACACGCATACAGTTTTGTTTCCCAAAGACCACTTGACTTGTAAGAAGATTATTTCTAAACAACATTTTTATTGTTTGCGAGACTTGTTGCAACCTCACAAACCGTAAAAAACCAACAACCAACCAATGAGTGAAAAAAATTCTCAAGTATATTTTTCATAAAATAGATATCTGTACAATGTACATTGTACAGCCTATACTTTTCGAATAGAAAAAGTCATCACTAAACTAGGAGAACTATAGTAGACTAAAACATAAAAACTGCAATACAAAATTAATATTTACTTTTAAGTTGACGAAATCATGGCAAAACTGAGGAAAGAATTTTTAATCCGATTTTCCTGAAAACAAAAAATCTTATTATTTTTTATATCAGTATCACTTTCTTATGTTTGAAACATCGTACATCATGTATAAAATAAACGGGCTTAAATTACTATTGTTTTTCTTTTAAAACAGAAAAAGTCATATCAAACTTAAGGTGAGAAGAAATATTTAAATCTCCTATACAAAAAGTTGTATATAATTCTTACCATTATTTTGTTTATGGTTTGCGCTACGTAGAGTCATTTGCTAAGTCACACGATAATGATAATGACATTTAAATGTGACAGATACATACGAAGAGACTCGCAACATGATACTTCCAGACTCCAGACCATTGACAAACAACGAAACGTACAATAATACGTACAAATTACAATGGTTAAAGTCAGAGAAACCATTCAAAGACAGCAAAAATTTTGAGCATGGTTCAAAACGTAGTATTATAGTCATATCCATATCCATATGAATTAACATTTCCTCGTAACTGTCTTTTGTCTTTGTCTTTTGACACATATTATGTAAAGGGAGCTTGAGGACTATGTATGTGAGTGCACGTAATAAATAATTACCACTATAATAATAATCACAGAGTTAAAAGCCAAAAACAAGGAGAGACAAATGCCATGTGTTTAAGTAAGTAATGTGAGACACTTTGCATAATAATGTGATACAGTATCTCGTAGCTCGTATCTAGTATCTTGCTTGAAAATTGCTACATTTTATTTTTTTTTATTTTTCTTGGTTCTCTAATTATTACTTTGGGACTCATAAGACAATATGTATAATGTATATATGTATGCACACAGATAAAATATTATGGAACACTGAGTCATCAATTAGAATTTAGAATACATTTTAACAACATTATAAATGCATATTTTGTATTTTGTATGTATTTTTCCTAAAAAAAAACACTTCTTATCTTCCATGGAGCGTCTCAAATCTTGAGACTCTAAAGTTTTAAAAACGTGTATTTGCTAATTTAATTTTGCAATTAGGACAGTTAAAATTTATAATGAATACTGAACAACTGAACAATCTTAAGTAACAAAAGTAAAATGTCTTAGCTTTTTTTATGCATAAAATATTCCCAGGCTCATTACTCATTAGTCATTAGTTTTCTAGAATTTGTGAGCAATATATATTTTTTTCAAAGTTACTGGTTGATTTTAGTGGACAATTAGTGTACTTTTTTTTTTAAAAATTCCTCTAACAATCTCACACACGACGTGATTATGAGGATGATGACGCTTCCAAAGATGAGTTGATAAGAATTACATTTTATTAATAAATAGACAAGAGAAGACTGAACAGGTAGAAAAAAGAAATAGAAATATAGTAAAATAGAGAGAGAGAGAACATTTCCAGTGGAAAAAGAGTAAACATAATAAAATGTACATGGTTATCTTTGCGTTTTGTAATTTCATACCTATAATTAAGTAAATTTGTATATGGGTATTCATTCTAAAGACATGGAGATTGAATTAGCAGTCAGAATGGAGGGAACAAGAGGAGAGAAGAGAAACTCCAGATCCAGAGCTAGATTTAGGGTAATTTTGAGCTATTAAAGAGATATTAGGAAGATAAAAATCAGAAATTGAGGAAACATGCAAGGAAGTGACATGACGATGTGGCCGAGTCAAGTCAAGTCAAGTCAGTCGACAAACAACTAGTGTATGTTTACTATAGTTTGTATATGTATGTGTGTTTGTGTGTGTTCTTGTACACCGTTTAAAAACAAAGCAGAGATACACAAGGGAAAAGGGAAGAGAGACTATTCCGTTCCTTTCCAGTTCCAATGAATAAGTCAACCAACCAGTACACTATACAGTATACAGTGTACTTCGTACCACCACCACCACAACAGAATTTCCTTGTTAATGAGCTAATGTTTAATTCATGAAAATGGTAAATGAATGTTGTGAGTTGGGGAAAAACGTTTAAATAGCTTTTTTTTTCACTCCCTTGTCTGTCAAAAGCTAGACCAAGGGAGAATAATCTCGTTTTCAAACTTGTACTCCCAACACTAATACCGCTATGTACATATGTTCTCCTATCAATCCACCATCCACCATCCATTCCAGCGTATACAATTCTACATAAATCCACAATCCCCACACGTAGAAACTAGAAACAAATACCCAGAGACAGATACAGAGACAGAGTTGGTTGTGTGTGAGACACTCATATATACAAACAGGGCAACTTGTAGTTTAGTGTTCTAAAATTTATTTATTGGAACATTACAAGAAACGCACGTACTCGTATTATCCTTCCTACGTGCTAACATTGTCGTCATCGTCATCCTTGTCGTATGTACCTAGATGTTAAATGCATACGTGCAAAGACAGAATAGACTAGGTTTTTCCTCTTGGATTATTGACTACATGTACTATGTACACTGTACATTGTACATGTTGTCTTGTTGCAGTTATTTCAATGGTCTGACATCTTTTTAGTTTCTGGATGAGACACTGTATTTTTATCTCTAGACTTTTTTCCCCGCTTACTACGGTATCTCTACAATTTCATTTAACTCGTACACAGTTAGGTTACAAAATAACACAGGGAAATGACCAGTTATTGTTATTGTACATGTAGATGGAGAAGATGGTCAATGGTCATTTTTTTCAAGGTAAATCATCAATTTGAACATTAGCCATCCAATTCAATATCACTGTAGACTGTAGATATATTGTTGTGTGTTGTGTGTATAAACTACCAACATTTAGATAGTATTATTGAAATGAGAAACAAAAAAAGTATATATATGTACAAGAGTTGCGGACTTGTTTCATGTTTTCAATCGATCAAATGTTAAAAAGATACCGCTACGTTTCTATTTTGTATTGTATAAATTTAGACTGCAGAATTTAGAACAATTCCCAATGGGCCAAGTTTCTGTGTTTAAATAGTTTTTTTTTCGGCAACGCCCAGTGTGAGCACTTATTATTTAGAATTGGTCACAATTTACAATTCCCAAAGTTTCCGGCTTAAAAAGCAATAAGTATTATTTAGCTATGCACCATGTTGAAAAATGCATACCAAAGAAATAATGGCAATATATACAATCTACATTCACCATTCACTGTAAATTGTAAATCTTTGTACTTTGTACTTTGTAATGTACTTGATAATTATTGGTCATGAAATAGTACAAAAGAAAACTGTGGGCAAACTCATTTATCACGAACTTGGTCGAATCATTATCATCATTACCATTATAGTCTAAAAAATCCTATAGTTTTAATAGTACTTTGTAGTATTCATCTGTAATTGAAAAAAAAGTACAATGTAAAAAAAAAATTCCCTGCAGTTTTAAAATATTTTTTTAGTAGTAGGACGATCGTTTGTGAAGATTTGCGTGCTCAAGTCATAAAGTAAATGGTAATAAAATTATTATCGTGCTGTCTTGAATTTAGCTCCCAGCTTCCTAATCCTGTTACCTCTGTTATCTCCTGTCTTGTCCTTTGTCTTTTGTCTGTAGTCCCGTCTGTGGATCTCTAGATGCTAGATAATAGAAAGTAGATACTGTCTATATAGTCTATGTAATATAAATATATATATATATGTGATGGATAAGGGATAATAATGAATAATAGACGATCTGTCATGGGGAACATAAACTGCATTTTATTTCAATTTGAAATTTAATTTCCACATGGAATAAAGAAAAACAAATAGGCAGAGAACTTGATGACTGATTCTTGTCAGACACATGGTCATCAAATCAACCACATCCACAGTGGATCAGCAAGAAGAAAGTTGCAATGCAATTCATTATACATTATACTATGTAGCAACATGAGTTTATACTTCAACATATCTTCTTTCTTCCTCTTCTGGCAGTGTGGAATGATGCACTTGCTGCTACTTGAAATTGTATTACATACTACAAACTACGCATTGTACATGCTCCTCTGATTATTTTCAATATGACAGTTTAATTGACTTTTAATTTTAATTGCTAGAGTGCTGTGTGTGTGTGTGTGTGTTGTGGCTCTTGCCGATTCCCGTTGCCGTTTGCTTTTATAAGAGCGGCAGACGTACAGCCTATTCATTCATTCATTCATTCTGCTACATGTAGTTTTATTTATATGCATCTCAAAATCACAGTACACAACCCTTGTATATTTGTATACATTGTACATGCAGCCTATTATTGTCTTTAATATTGAAGATACGCAGAGCGAATTTTAAATTCAAAAAAAATTAACGTACAGTTTAAGCTAATTGCAAATCTGATGAGTCTACATTCTAAATTCTATAGATTCTACTAGAGTAAATGCATAAGAGTACTGTTTATAATATTTGATTTTTTTACGCTGTGCCGTGATTTTTTGGCCACCTCATGAGATTTTTAATTTCAATAATTTTACACACTCATTGTTTGGTCATCTGACTCTGACTCTTGAAACTTTTTTTTTTGAGTCATTGGTTGGAATTATAAGACTTATTATAAGTCTGTCCATCCTTATTCATATTTCATCTCTGATCTTTGATCGACTCAAGTCTCAAGTCCTCCAATCTGCACTGCTCGCCTCGAGGAACATTACCAGGAGGTCAAAAGATTATAATCATGAAAATTATTATTATTATTATTTTCATAATAATAAAGAGATGCCTATACTACAACTGCATTTAATTTTAATAAAATAGACTTTGACTATACGAATCTTTGTGTTTAAAGAACAATAAACCAATTCTACATTTTAAAGCAAAAAGTATCATGTTAAAATTTCGTATTTTTTAAAAATGTTATAGAACATGTAGGTAGTATAAAAGTAACCATCCAGCATGAGTATTTGTACGTTCACTAAAGTCGCATTTTTTGTAGTTTCAGCACACTTTTGTCTCTTGTGGATTTTGAATTTGGATATGATCTTAAATTACACTTGTACTTGGCTTTTGTGGAATCAAATAGTCAGTGAATTACCGTAGCCTCTAGTGTCCCTAGTGTTGTTGTTTCATGCATCGGTTCATTTTACCTGTGACCTGCAGCTGAAAATTTGTATACAATATAAAATATAAAGTATATAGGCGGATAAAATAAAAATATAAAGGAAAAGTACATTGAAGCTTAAGATGAGGAAAAAAATCATGGATGGATAAAAGAGTTGCAGAAGAGGAAGAGTGAAGAGTGAGCTAGAAATCTTTTAATCGTCCGGTAGCCCAAAGCCAAACAGCTACTTACTTTGGCTTACTATTCTTCCTTCTGTCGTATTAAAGATATCTATAGATATGGCGACAACAATACTCAAAGATATAATAATAAAAACAACCACTTTTGATACTTGAACTATTTGAAGAGATTAGAAACTGAAATTTTCATCTTTGCTCTACTCCGAAACGAAGCATGCATTTTCTTTATACGTGAAAGCCTGTTTTGTTATTTGAAATGTTAAATGTTTAAGAATTCAATATTCAGTAACTAATACATGGAACATGAATATAGAAATTTCATTTTTATCTACTTCAGTTGATTGTTGATTGCATTGTGAATTTTCCTGCAGTACTTTTATCAAGGAGTAGGATTAATCTTAAGAAAATGTTAGCTAGATAAAGTTAGCTTGATACTAACATATCAAATTTACATAGTTTTATGACAAGCATGTGATAACGAAAAGTGGTTTATTTCTTGAGTTTGATTTTGAAATTGGATTTCCTTGCTAAATATTGTGTACATCATAATATTGCATTTTCTTTTCTAGATTGTAGATTAGAATGTGAAAATCGTATATTGAACTATGAAACTGCTATTTTTTCTTGTTTCTGTTTTTTTGGGAAGTCGATAGCTTATGCATATTGGAAATAAATGCTCACCTAGCTAAATCAATTGTAATACACATGTACTTGCTACTTACACGTTACACATTACACATATGAGACCCACATGCATATTCAAACTTCCAAACATGTGTGTTTATGATATGTTTGTTGTGTGTGGTTTGGGCTGAGTAGATAGATATAATGATTAAAGAGGGAGGATAACCTCATCCTTGGCTGATGAGATAATGTACCATTTGTGTGTATAATGTGAACATATTGCTTATTTTACAATACACTTGACTATATATGTGTATGGTGCATCTGTGTGAGAGATTTCATTCCGAGTATATAGACGTAGAAATAGATACAATGCCAGTTGAAGGAGTTGAGCGGAGAGTCGAGAGTCTACTTACCTACCTTGTCTTTTTCCAACCTTGATCTTTTTTTTCCAGCCTGTTCATTAGGCCGCACAGAGAGAGAGAGAGAGAGAGAGAGAGAGAGAGAGAGAGAGAGAGAGAGAGAGAGAGTGACTTGAGACTTGACTCTCTCCAACAACCAGCAAACCAACATCAAAACCACTATACCACCACTTTGTCTTCCTCACTTCACTTCTGTACTGACTGGAGAGGAAGAGTAAGAGTAAGAGTAAAAGAAAAAGAGAGACAGGTAGAGCGAGTCTCCACATAATCTACACTTCTTCACTCTATAAACCTTAATGTATGAAGTGAGAGACAGAGAGAGAGACAGAGAGAAAGGGTGAGAGAAAAAAAGGTGCATATAATCCAAGAAATATTTCATAAGTAAATGGTAAATGCAATACAAGATGCAAGCGAACATTATTTTATCGGTTGATCGCATTTTCCAACGAAATCCTCTAACGAAAAAATCTTGGAAACTCCCTCCACATCATGAACGAACATAGTACAAACAATTTACATGGTTGTAATATTTTGGTACTGTACACTGTACACTTTACATTGTATAATACAGTTTGTACTTGGATTCTTAAGTTTCGTTGAAAAAAGAAAAGAAACAACCAAAGTTGATTTCGTTCATGTACAATTATTCCAATGTGTGTGTTGTGTTTATAGTGTGTATGTTTATACTTTATACTACACTTTTCAGCCACTTAGGCAGTCAGCTTCCCAAATTTCCAATGTCAATAAATACTCGTGTCGGAGTACAGAGTATAGGTATGCAATATGTACACGGGATTCAAAGATAAGACTTCTAATGTACACAGTAACAGAGTGGGCTGTAGGCTGTTATTATCTATATTGTGTACATCTCCTCAATTTCTTTTGCATTATCGATAATGGATAGTGCACTGGAAGTTTTGTCCGATTTCAATCAAACCAGTTATCATTTTCCATACCCGTAGATAGATTGCACACAACGTGTGTAAATTTTAGACTGTGTTAGTAGTAGTAGTAGTAGTAGTTCTGGCTGAGCTACTTCTCTTTTATAGCTACCTGTTTCTCCGTACATTTACATGTGTGCGAGTATGGGATATGGGAAATACACAGCTACATTTATTCTGATTCTGATTCTGATTCAAAATTCAAGTCAGTTATGATCTACATGCTCATTTGGCTCTCGGCTTTTTTCGTATCTTGAAGCAGGCGTATCTTTTTTTATACATGCACAATACACACTACACACTACCCATGTGTATAAATTTATGTACATAAATACTGATCTTTTCGGTTTTCTCATATAAAATATATTGGATATAAATCTATGACATGCATAATCATAGTTGGTGATACACAGTAGTCAACTAGAAAAGAGAAGAAAAAGCAAGACATAATATACATATTACATATGTACATAGTGAATTCTTGAGGCGATTTAAAGAGGAATACGGTTGGCGTTTGGTGTTTTTTTTTCTACATGTATTTTCACCGTGCTTCCGTGTGGGCTCTTGTGTCAGATTGGTCTTCTAGGCAAACAAACAAAAAATGAACTTGTAAATATTAAATGTACGGATGCACTGTGCACCGACTCGTCTTCTTCTTCTTCTTCTTTTTCCTTCTTCTTAGTCTTCTTGCCTACAGAACTATTCATATTCATGTTCAAATTCGTATAAGCATCCGATGGTCCCGTCCTGTCACAGCAACAGCATGCTCCGTTCCAAGTACGCCTTATAATCTGTTTTAGTAAGCGGAGGAAGCAAAATGACGATGATTATTATACTGGATTGCCGTAGATTGTTCCAACCCTTTTTTTTTATTTTTACTTAATGCAACCAACAGTTGTACTCCGTATTTGCATTCTTACATCTTATACATCAGCATCAAAGTTGTTATTTTGATTATCATGTATCTTTCATATAAAAAGGAAGAAAAGGAATAATATTCATGCGTATAGTGTATACACTTTGCTCACAAAAATTAATTCATTGACCCTTGAGGCTAGAGGTAGAGACTTGACATGACTTGACATTTTATGCTGTAGAAGCATGACACGCCACACCGTCAAATCATTCTTACAAAGTATTTGTATAATATATTATTATGATAATGATAATATACATGTCAAACAACTGTCTATTCTTCATTACTTATACTTACTCAAACTTTTCCGAGAGAGAAATTTCCTGTGGTACAAATACAAGCACATATATACATATTACATACAGAATACAGACAAGTAGTTCGTACATTATATATTATGATGTAGAATGACATTGTTAAGTTTTCTAATGAAATTCATCAATCGAAAAAATTCGTGTGCCATCAGACGGTAGATGTTGCATACAAAGTGTACAATGTACAATGTATTGTTTTATGACTAGGAATAATATAAAAAACAATCATCAGCATCATAATAATTCATTTGTATTGTATGATATTCTATTGAGGTAGCATTTCACAGATATTAGTATTCAATGAACAAGAAGCCAAGATTCCAGTAGCTATTTCACTTTTTGTCTGTTGATATCTCACGTGTCATTTGATGTATGTATAGGACTATCTATTATACATACAAATTAAGCATGTAAGTACTCTGGAGAGCAAATTTTGCCCAGTGACTACCATTTAACATTTTCTATAATATGTATAATGTATACTCTTTGTAAATCTGTATAATATTTTGTTGCCTACTCCATGCATATAATAATAATAATATACATGATACATAATGAGCAGCTCGTCTAAATCTAATAATCTAATTAATAGTAATTATACGAGTAACGAGCTCTCTTTGATCCTCGCCATGTACATAAAAAATGCATGTAACAAAACTGTATAGATTATAAGTATGCTTCTTAAGTAATATTGTTCTAGTTTTTTCTCCTCTCATCGTCAAAACTCCGTACAAGCTCCGTACATCTATAATTTATTATGTTTTCTTTTACTTTTTTTTTCTGCGCGCACTCGTGCTATTACAATAAGATTTGTGTGATGTGTTTTGTGCTCCTCGCCGTCTTTTTCTGACTTTTGAATTATGATGTATGCGCTGTTCAGCTCTTATTTGCATTTTGTTTCTACGTGACAATTTTGGTTAAAAGGTCTCGAATTTTCCCATACCATAGATACAATGACATGTTTGTCTATAATATGTTTATGACATTGAAACCAAATCGTACTCTGTACACTGTACACACTACACACTGAAAATCTTTTTAATTTTTACATTATGCTTTTTACCTGTACCATGAATGCGATTGTGAAATGCATGTATGTATTATGTATGTTTGTAGCTTGTAGCTTGTGTGAGAATGAATAAATTAAAAATTATCAGAGCGTAGTCAAAAACCAAAAAAGTTCAAAACTATAAAGTATGAAGCATTGAGCATCTTACTTCTGAACTGTTGTTTTTTTGCCCGTATCAGAGGTCATCTCACGTGCTGATGATGGCTAAAAGTAATTTTAATGGAAAGTTATTTTATGATATTTGTATCATTCCTCGCTGTACCGTTTAAGATATTCAAGTAATTCTATCTTATATACTATGAAAATAAACACCTACTTTAATTTGTGTCTGCATGTACATAGGTAATCACACTGTGGTTGATTTGAGCGGACAGAAAATAAATAAATAAATAGGAGAGGAAAATAGAAACACGCCGAATAGAATAGATAGTGCAGTATCAAGTATCAAGCACCAACTATCAGTTAAACCGTGTAAATTAAGTGGATTTTAAATTGTAAATAGTAATGAAAACAGACTATTGATATTTCCTGAAATGGCAAAGTAATAGATAACTTTTCCATTCCTTGAAAGGAACAAGCTATAACTGTCTAGATTCTACATATATATATATATATATGTGTACGAGAATTGACATGGTAAGGGATAACGGGGATGAAAATAAGACCAACCCTATACATTATACATTATACATGTTCAAAAACACTGAAAATGGTCCACAAAAAGGTACAAAACTAAAATACGAAATGGAAATGAGAATGAAAATGACACTCGCAATTCATTCAAATCCCATGTTTGTTTTTTCATAGATAGTCGTTATGTGTTATGTTGTACAAACCACGATGGTTACGATATGAGCCAACTTCCCTTTCGTCTTTCTTCCTCTTCTTCTTCTTCTTTGTCTTCTTATTTTTCTCCTCCTGGACCATTAAGATTATTTCTATAATAGATATGAACCCTGCTGAAGCTGAAGTTGGATGGTCGGACGGACAAACACATCTACAACAATAAAAAGAACAACATGAAGTACAGCACACGAGATAGTGAGAGAGTGAATTGTGTGTGTGTGTGTGTGTGTGTGTCTTTGTGCGTGCTTCTTAAGGGCCTTTATGCTCAACTCACTTAAGTTAACACGTTCTTTGATAGCATTCTGTTTGACTATAAGCGTTACCCCGTTTTCGTCTCTCCCTTTTTAGCCATGTTTATAGCATATATACACCTTTTGTTGTGACCAACAAACCGGTAAATATTATGGTAAATGGGTACTTGTTTTCCTTATTTTGAAGCAAGCATGGACATGTATTTGAATGAGTGGAGTGGACTTGTATATTGTATAGTCTATGAATCAGTTTATATACATTGGAATTACGGAAATAAACATGTGCAGCGGCTGTATAATACATACAACATACAACCTGTATGAGAGCAATTACATTTAAGTCGAAAGTCTGCCCAAGTCTCAAGTCTCCAATGTAAAATGTAATATTTGTATAGAGTAAGTTAAGTTTGTTTTACATTTTGAGCGAGGGACAAGACAAAGTTACAATCTTTTTGAATTTCCTTTGCTAGTTGCAAGTTTTAAATTGAGTTGAGTAGAGTTAAAATAATGTAAGTCTGATATGTGAGTATTTATTTGGCTTTTAACTGTTATGATCAAGTCTTGACTCTTGACTCTTGTTCCTCTCCTCTTTATTACTTTCTTTCTCGGCATTCGGACACTCTACTGTAAATGGTAAATGGTATTCGGGAGAGAAGGATGGGAGTAGAGAAAATTCATCAAGCCTTTTCTCTCTTTCTCTCTCTCTCTAATTCATTTACATAAATATATTGAGAGCCGATTGTGGGACAGGAGAATGGGGAATGGTGCAGTAAAGTAAAACAAGAGAATAAAAAAACTACGTGTATAGGTAAAAGGATCTTGTCTTGAGTCCAAAGTCTTGAGTCGATACTTGTGCCATGCCTTAAGTAATTGTGATAGGTGATAGGAACGAGGGAGAAAGATAAAACCAAGGGAAAAGCCGTATACCGTATACGGTGGTCGTTTCAATGTTTGTAGTGGATAGGTTAAAAGGTAAAAATTAAGAGTGATGGGGTATAAATGTTTATGGAGATGGAGATAGGCAAACATTGTTTGACGTGACGGTATTGTTTTCAAATACGGGGTACTCCCTTATCTGGCACAAAGTGATTGCTGTGTGACACCTCTACACTCTACCACTCTACACGCTGTATTCTATTCACTATATTAATGTACAGTATCTCTCTCTGTCTTTCTCCCTTTTTGATCCCTTACCATTTGAAAAGAATTAACTGCAGCACACACTTTACAGTATAGTTGGTAAGAGCACAGAACATCATTGCAATGTTTTTGATAATATACATGAAGAGACAGGATACAGGATAGTTCAAATCAAAGTTCCCTTTAAATTTCATCTTAAATTTAATCTTATTTAGTTTCCCAATTTTTCATTGACGGACATACAGGAGCCACTTTTCTTATGATAGCAAGTTGAAAGTACACTGAATCCTGATGGTAAATAATGTAAAATCCATGTGTAAAGTGTATGCACATTATCACATTATCATCATCTTGAATATGGGAGAAAAAGAAAAAGAAATAGGTGAGAGGAATGATAGGGTTTATTTTGAAGGAAAAAACAAAAAGTTTTCCAAGCCTTCTAACATATAATGACTAATGAGATGAGGTTCAAGCTGATGTACACTGTACAATGTACAATGTAAAAAGATATAACATATATACAATGAACCATGAAACTACATTGTAATAACTGTAGCAAAAAGGTGGAAATTGTAAGAAAGTTTCTACCATACAAAATACGGAGAATGGATAGATGATAGGTAATAAGATGAGTAAAAAAGAACAAGACAAGAGGAAGATGCGAACAAGAACGCCTTATCATGCATGAATTCAATTTTTCGGTCTTAACAGTTGAATTTCAGCCTAATTTATTTTAATTGAAAACTGATCTGGTGTGGAGTGCATAAACGGCGTAAACTTGGACTTTGGACCAAAGTTCTCGGTTCTCACTCATTCTCCTTTTTGTTTTCATTTTCATTTTCAATTTCCTCCTTGGATGTTTTTCTAAGAAGTATGTAGTAATGTAGTAGACTCAATTAGAACGGCATCTTCAAGCCAAGTGGATACATACATAATACATATATGTATGAGATATGTGTAAGGATGTGAACAGATCATTTCACATTTGTTATGATTATGCAGATTTTAAAAAAAGTTATACATTTGTATGTACACAAAAAGATTTTAGTGTTTTAGACCGCTAGTATTATGAGTTGAAGGTTCAAAAAATGAAAAATCAAGGGGAATTGAGTACTGAAGAAGTATAATGTATAAAAAAGTACATGGGTTAAGTGTATTTGTAGAATGTAGAATATAGCCTCGATTTTCATTCATTTCAAGCTCACTATTTTCTGTTTTTCTGTCTATACACTATACATCTCTACACTGTACACTGCACACTCTACGTGTGCGTTTCTTCTCGGCGGATGCTAACAAGTGAATGCCTCCTTGAGTATTAGGTATAATAGGGTTGACGGTCGGATGGATGGATTTTGTTGGAGCGGAGAGAGAAACAAAATGCTCATTAATAATATAATACGTGGAGCATTTAAAGTTAAAACCATCATGCCGAGTTGATGTTCAATGTTCAGTGTTCAACTTAGGACCCTCAACGATTCGTTGGTTTGCTTGGAGAATCATGGCAACTGCCGCATTTGTATTCTTCTTATTCTTATTACCTCTGACCGACGGTCCGTGTTTTTAGTTGTGTACATAATATGTACTATAGATATGTAGATTCATGCATGTACATTGTACAATGTGTACGGTACATATTTTTCTCTTCATATGTAGGATATATCTATAAACTTTGAGAAAATCTCTTGCAAAATATGGCATCACTTTAAGTTCCTGTGACGCCATCATGGGTGGTAAAGAAGCCTCAATTTTTTACATAAACTCTTCTCCTTGTACATTTTACATAATATACTGACCATTCATCCAATAGTACTCAAAAAATATATAGTATTAGACATTATATATGCTGTATCTTTGAACAAAATCTATCTGTATCTGTGTTCTTCCACACGATGGTGTTGTAGTTTTTAGATCCTCTGATGTAAACAACTACATATTTTTGGATTCTGATTACTGATTACTGGTTACTATTATATGTACGCGTGCTTATGTTTATGCTGTTTTAAATTGTTCAACGTTTTAGCCCCAGAACAACCCCTCATTTACATACAAACATATGTAGACTAATAAAATAAATGCTTGCTCTGAAGTTTCAAGTCTCAACTCTAAATGACACTAAACTGTGAATTCATAGCAAGTTGTGACAAACGCGTATTCCTATTGTTTATGCTTAGGGCTGTATAGGTACTTAGGTAGGCTAATAATTATTATATAAATAAATGAGATAGGCAAGATTCTAAGGGAAGTTTGGATTGATCCAATCCAATGCTTCAAAGTTGTTTGTTTTTCATAGTTTTATCCACTTTTTTACATCATGTGTTAATTTCCACTTGGACTACCCCCTTCTAAATTATGTTTCTACAATTAAAATTGAACATTGAATAAACTCAACTTCAACACTGTACTGTTCTGGACTCTTGACTATTAAATGTAGAGATCGATAATCGATATCAAGATGGTTCAACTCAAACAAATTTCATTTCAAGTAGCTTCTTCTTTACTCTTCTGATCTTGGTCTTCCATAAAAAAGATAAGGCATGTAACATTTAACATTTATCAATGTTTGGCCATCTGTATACTTTGAATCAATAGATTTGAACAGAATTCTCACCTAACTAATATACTACTAGACTAGTCGGTATATAATAACTTTATAGCAAGTGTACGGGAGGAGGAGGAAGAGTATATTGATTTAGGATCATCATGCTCCGAGGTGGGATGAGACAGTGAGAGTAATTATGACTACATGTTACATAGATAGTAAATATATGATCTCACGCACAGCTTATATCTATCTATACTCCACACAGACGCTATACACTATAGATATACTACATACTAAATACATTGGAAGTTTGGAAGATGGAAAGTTGTAGTAAATAGTGATGCCTTTTCCTTTGATCAAAGTATTTCACAAAATGAAAATTTATGTATATGGATTTTGGCAGTGTGTGTATGTATGGTATGTATGTGAAAATGTACAATGAGACCAGAGACCAGTGAACACAGGGAACACGTACAACGTACAGCGTGGAGTTGAAAGTTATAGTGGTAGATGTAATGGAAGAGACATTTGGATCGTGTAAGGGGGCTAGACCTGTAAAATCACTTCGGACGATGAAATATGGCATTAATTAAAGATCATTTTGTATCATACATTGACTAGCCACTACCAACTACCACCACTTGTAATATACGAGGGTGCATCCTAAATCCTATAATATCTCCGTGCCTATGCAACATTGCAACATGCATGTGGTTTCTTGGTATCTTTTAATGTGTCTTTTAGTCCTGTACATATTATGTGCCTTTTGTATTTAAGAGCATAATATAGTTTATAGTTTATAGTTACACTGCACTTAGAACTTACAACTTACAATAGAATATCAGAATTATAGCTCTTTCACTTCTCCAAAATGCCGAGTCCATTAATTCTAAGTATTGCAATGATGATACAAAATGCCTAGCACACAGAGATAGAGAGACTAAATTGTGCAGGAGAGAAGGGAGAGAAGAAATAGCACAAGACGATATGGTAAGAGCTCATGATGGAGAATGGAGAACGGAGAATAGTACCTATCTAGTATCTACTATCTAGTATCTTGTACTAATATTCAAGTACTAATAACGATCTGTGGAAGTACGCGTGAAATAAGCAAGCGCTATTCCGTATTCAACAAATTATGCTCATGTATGGAGGTTTGGTTTGGTTTCGCCTTCAAATATTGGGTTTGGCTGAAAAACCTACCATGTCGTAACAACAATAATAATAATATTTGCATGAGCATGTGTAATGTGTAGACTTTATAGTGTACAGTGTACAATGTGCAGGGAAGCAGATTGGTAGTAAAATTACCGCTGTTTTTTTCATGCAATAATTTCCGAAATTAGCATTTTTAATGACACGAGTTATTTCAAAACTATTTAGCGGAGGATTTTCAAAACTTACAGAGGTACTGAGCTACGGAGTAAGTTAAATGTTAAATATGATGTAGTCAAAAATGGTAAAAGGCAATTTGTAATATACCCTGTACAGAAAGAAGAAATAGAGAGAGAGATATTCAGAGAGTAATCAACTTCATGTTGGACATACCCATGTGTAAATGGTGTAATCAATTATCTTTTATAGATGCGTGTAATATACATTGAAGATTGATGAATGCGTGCTCGGTTCATGAATATAAGAATGGTTTTTTTACTACTTGTGAATGCGGAAAATACACTATAAGTTTACATGACACTGACTTGTGACTTGTGAAGAATTAAAATTGTATTTTTAATCAAGCCCTATTGCATTTATGTAGTGATTTGGGCCATGGAAATTTACAAAAAAGCAATGAAGCCATTTTTTTCGAACATCCAAGTTTAGCCTATCTTGAAGAGCTTATTTTTCTGATAATTTTTTGCTTTGTGACCAAAATCCATATATGTCTAGTTCGTTATATACACGCGCC
>JABASP010000660.1:0-44586 GCA_019776565.1 Sminthurinus signatus
AAAGAGCTTTGTGAGTCAGATTATGAATTTGGAGCTTTGTTCTATGAAGAAAATGTTGAGAAAGGATTCAAGTCTTTAAATGATGACATTTCTACTGCAATCGTGGAAAGAGCAAATGAACTCATGTATTTTGATCCTGATGTAAGAATAAAAAAATAAAAAAGATTGTGTGAATACTCTATAAAAATTATGCTTTATGTCTTTTATATTATTATGATGACAAATAATAATAATGACAACTATTTAAAAGAAGTATTTTTCAAAGCTTTGTAATTTTCGGTTTTCAGTGTTATCAGATGATTTATGAAGGATCAAAAGCATGCATTGGCTACAGAGAAATGTTTGATATATTTGGGATTCGTTTCATGGTTGACATTCATGGAAGGAAAATGTATCAAAAATCAACAGATTCTTTTTTCCCTCAAGCTGGAAGCGTTGGTGTAATGAACTTTTATGTTTTTTAGCTCTCGTTTTAAATATATTTTTACAAAAATCAGTAGTATTTTTACCACGTATAATAAAAGTAATATAAAGCCATTTTGAAAAATTATGATTAAATTTTTATAACACAGGTAAATGTCAACTATCCTGAATTTTTCGGTGAGGATAAAATAAAAATATAACTTGAGTATAAATATACTAATGTGCACACAGTGTATAGTGTTAAAAGAATCAATACTTTAATTTAATTATAATTACATTGCAGATCCTTTGAATGTCGTCATTCGATCCCTTGAGAGCTGTGGTTTATATCAACATTGGTTTGACTACCAAGTAAAACTGTTTATGAAAAAAGGGCAAGAGAATGCTCAGAGTTGGGTGACAAGGAAAAAATATTATGCTGGAGACAATATTGAGGAAAATGATGAATCAATTGGCAGACAGTTCATTTGGCTCAGTTCTCAGCTTCTTGTCATAGGTTATGGTGCAGCTATTTTTGGATTTTTCGTAGAAATGCTCTCACTCGTACGTGTAGTAGTAGACCTTCTACGAAACAAATTTAAACAAATCTTAAGAACACATGTGAGCGTATAAACAAGTCTATTTTATTCTTGCGACGTAAATAATAAATAAATATTACGCATTTTATCATGTATAAGAAAATTTCATTTTTACAGTAAATAAAGTAAAAGCAGCAAAAGCCTATACATGATACATCCTACAATAATATTATTCTTATATATACGTAGTATTTTGTGGAGAAGCTTCCTTTGGCGTGTGTGTCATAATATTTTGTTTCAAAGTTTCTCAAAACTGGCTTTTACATGTGACAAATGACAATATTTGATGTTTAGTAGTTTTAAGTCTCAAGTGTAAATTAAATAATGGGCATTTCTTCATATAATTAAAAATTTTCGACATTCGGCCTAATAACTTTTACAACAAATAAATAAGCAGGGGCAAAAAGTAAACAATCCATTTCTCATCTTTTTACAGTACAAAAATGTGGACATAGAACTTGAAAAGTTCATCTCTTTTTGTTTCTAAAAAGAGAATGACCCCACTAAAAACGCATCTCGTAATTACATAATATAAACTACAACAAGTATTTTTTATAACAGCAAAAAAAGGCAATAACAAAACATCTATTATTCATTATTCACTCTTGATATAAGCTGAAAATCTTTGATTTCAAACTAATACAGAGTCTATAGCTCCAAGTTATTGACTATCATTCTGAAGCCAAATTTTAGTCATACAATTCGACCCCTTGTCATCTTGTTGCTGGGCAGTACAAGAAGGTGCATTTGTATAATATTCTGGAGTGATCTGAGAAGAAAAGAGGCGTCGATATAGGAAATAAATAAGAATTAAAGTAATCAGACTGCCTATGAGTATGAGTTTAATTTGACGATGAAAATCTTTAACCCAGATGTTAATACTTGATTTAATTGCTTCTCTCAATTCCAACCAGGAGTCATAAATGAGAGCTCGCTTTGTGAACCCTTCGGTGGGATTGAGGTGAACACTTCTTGCTTTTATCACGACATTCGTTAGTTCTTCTAATTTCTTTAAATTTCGATATCCAAACTGTGGACCAAGTTCTGAAACAATACGAATAGCTTCACGAATTGCAGATTTATATGAAGTGTGCCTAGCTACCCAAAAACTCCAATTAAATCCTCTCCTGCCTTCACCAGAAAATTTCTCAACTCGAGCTAAAAACTGACTTTTTGGAGATGGGATCTGTAAATTCCATAAATTATACATTCATTTGATTGGGTGTTATACTGTATGAGGTATGAAGAATGAAGAATGTAAATGTGACGAAAAAAGTTTACAGGACATACCACCATATCGAAAAGGGCAATCCAAAATTCATATTCTGATGTATTTTCACTTTTTATACAAGATGGCCGAAATGTTCCATCGTCAAATCCTAAAAGTTGACAAGAGTACATGAGCATATAAATATTATGACAAAAATAGGTAATAACTTTTACAGAATTCAAAAAATGGGTGTATGATGTATAATGTATAATCTATGTACACATGTAAACGGTAAAACATGTTACGATTTTATACCGTCATCTGTCCTTCTCCTTCGTCTTCGTAGTTTTACGTGAGGAAAATCTTGATGATTTGACTGTTCACCATCAGGGTCAACCTCCGGTGTGGTTAAATCATCAGATTGGTCCAAAAGTGTATTGACACTTAAAGAAGAATTATCGTCGGTCATTGTCCTTGGAGTTGAATTGTCAGTGAATTGAAGAGTCCTTATTTTCATACACTTTCATAATATTTAGCTCCAGGAACAAGAAAGGTGTTGAGACCTATAATTTTATATGGTTATTTTTTAAATGATGATTAAACATTTCACAGTAGCAGTGTGTATAGCGTATGAATTTTTGAAACACATAGGTAGATATATAATATCACACCATTATTTTGAATTACACATTACACATGGATTTGTTATTGTATTATGCATGCATAAAATATACAGTGTATAATTATTAGATGAGAGGTTACGTGTGTGTGTGTACATTGTTCCTATAGTTTGAATTTTGAATCGAATGATATTGATGTATATGTATGTAGATAGTAGATGTATAAACTGTTTACAATCCAGTGAAAGCTTTGTTTCTCCAGCTGTTGCCATTTCTGCAGGCAGAGGTGTAAATATAAAGTGAAAGTAATCTCAGAACCTGTTTCTAGTGGAAGAAATGAATGTTGAATGGTATCGATGTCCATTTTCAAATGTTGAAATTTGATCAATGCGTTAATTACAAAAAGCTAAAACAGTTATGTTTTATATCACAATATATTATATATGTTCAATATTTACTACACAAGTGATAGAACACAAAGTTGAATTATAATATAAAAACCAAAATTTAAGTTTTCTCTATTATGTATGCATGTATAATGTATATATGTACTTACAGTATTATATTAACAGAATTGTAATTAAAACAAAGCTTACGAATAAATATTAACTGTATTTTATATTATGAGATTGTATTGATGCTAAATATATTATATAGTTTGGGGGGAAAAGAAACAAGAATAATTGAAAATGAGATCAAATGTGGACTAACTAATAATCGTATTACAAGTAGAGTCTACCTCTCCATGGTGGAATTACTAGATGTATATCTATACAGTGCTTGTAGAAACTATAAAACTACGAGTGAATGAAATATACAGAAAACACCGTATGGAAATAATGAACAACTTTTTCGGGTTTTTTTTTCCGTGAAATTTAAAGGAACATGTGGAAATCCGGGTCTGAATTCAAAATGACTTTTGCGACTTTTCTTACTAGGAAATCCTTGAGAGGATTTCTTAACCTTTTGAGTAATAATAGAGGTGTGTATGTATAATACACGATGAACCTGTAATACACAATACTTTGTACACTCATTTTTCTTTTAGTACGTGTTGAGTTTATTCTTAGTTTCCTGCATATGTAACACATTATCATTCAGGCAAATGTGTAAGTAGTAAGTACATGTTGTAGTATAATATATAGGTAATAGGTACGCTTACATGTGTATTTTGTATATGATATGATCTATGTATTATGTACCACTCAAATATTACTTGCGTCAGAGATGTGATACAGTAAACAGTATACATTTCATTACATGTTTTCAATTCATAATTCGTAAATAGAAAGTGAACACTTAATAATGATACACAAAACATAATGGAATGAAACATGTGATTCACATCATTATAACGTTGTGGAATATCGTATAGTATATTATGTATAATTTATAAAATTAAACCACAAATTATTATTGATTTGTGTACACATGGCATATGTAGTACATATGGTGCATTATTTATGTATACACATCACAAAAACATTAAATATTCATCTATTTTCTCATGTATATGTATGATGCGCATAGTAGTTTCATATTATACCTTTAAAATCCTTAAAAAATTAATAACCGAGTCAAAACTTAAAACTACCATGATTTTCGTTAAAAATAGATTATGTGTTTGTTTACATATTACATAAAAAATTGCATTATAGATTTGCCACAACAAAATAATTATTTACACACATATAAATAATTCCTACAAAACACAAATAATATTATATATTTAGAATGTCTCTACATATATATAATGTATAATAGTACGAAAAAAATATAACACCCAAAAAAAAGAAGAAATCAAGTCTTGTGTTGTGTTGTAATGCTTTACAAAAAAAAGTCATTTTTACAATAAGTAAACCCGTATTTCGTATACACTTACAATAATTATTGTAATATATTTATGCAGATTTTAGATAAGTCCATTATTATATTTTATATTTTAGTCATCGAGACATTCTCTAGATTCTGGAGATTTTTTTTATAACATGAATATAATATATATATTATTAATATGATTTTTAATTTTTAATGATCACCTTTCTGGATTGTTTCGTCAGTTTCTGATCTATAGATTATATATATGTATGTACAATGTACAATAACTACACAGTAGTTGTAATTATTAGTCTATGTATGTATAATATTATATTATAGTGTATAATGTTTAACATTTTTCTACATGACTCACTAATAAGCATTTTGAGCACTTCATAATTATAGTAACAGCACTATAGCACTCATATCTTTTCATAAAAAAAGCAAATAGCATAAAATGTAAAATAAACGAATCCCAACTGATTAACATACATATAATATAAAATATAAAATAAAAGGGACATTTGGTCTCTATAAAGTTTTAAAATTAGCTAAAAAATATTTTTAAAAAAAAACGTATTATAACAATATCAACTTATATATGTATGTTCGTATACGTATAGAGAAAATTGGAGAAAAAAAACAAATAAAAAGCTGCATAATAATATATTATATACGATAACTAATAAAAATTCTAAAACAACATTGGCATTGACATCAGACCACATTATGTATAGGGAAAAATTGATACGAAATCAGTAGGAAAGTTAATCAATACAATAAGTATATTCTATATGTTGTATAGTTGTTCGAGATTCGACGAGAACACACAAAGATTCATTTGATTGATTGATGATGAATTTGACGTCAAAATGATTATGATGATGGTTATTTGTAAACGGCGCTAGCATTAAGAGCAACAATCCAAAAGGAATAACCAAGTCCTCCGAGGACAGCAGCATATTTAAAAAGGCTAAAGAAATAGCCTATAATTCCACTTTTACTGACAATTGAAGATGAACCAACTCTCACATTTTGTAAACACTCTAGAATTTGAACCCATTTTTCATAGATATTTACGTGTTTTTTGTTGTTTGCATTCAATTGTGATTTTCTTAATGATACTACCCGTTGGGCAAAATCCTGAAGAATGTCCAATTCTCTTTTGGAATAGTTTGAGCATGGGAGTACGTTGATTGTCTCCATTGCTTGTTTCAGAGCGGATGCATAGGCTGTTTTTCCTGTCCAAAAATCCCAATTGATTTTACCACCCGTATTCATATTGACTCTTTGCAAAAATTCCGTCTGGATCTTTGGAGAAATAAGTCCAAAAAAATGAGCCCAAAAATCATATTCAGATGTATGACGTCCTCCAGGTGCAATAATAAATTCTCCATCATCATCTATATTTTACATACAAAAGAATATGAGACACGTCCAAATTAAACTCATCAACTTTTAACATAATTTGTCACCCTAAAATAACAGTAATACAAAAGTAACAAAAAATATAGTTTACCTGTCTTTTTTGATGATCTATATACTGTTTCCCCCTTTTGCATTGTCAAAACCTTGTTCTAAAAAAAACTCTACAAAAAAAACACAGGTTCAAAATTAAACTCAAGAGTACTCACAATAATTATTTTGAAGAACAAATATATATTTATAAAAAAATATCTAGAGAAAATTATGCCATTTTACAAAACAGTCAAAATGTCATTTTACTTTTAGAGTGACAAGTATGTATATTTGCTGCTTTATTCAAATTTTACGTCAATTCCGTGTGATGAAAGATGAAAGCTGTTTAGCTGGATGACGACAAACAAAAGAAGGAAAAGTATACTGTTAAAAAAAACTAAGTCTATAAATTATAATTAACTATACCATAATTAAATACTAATCAGCCAAAAAAAAATTACTCCTCCCAGTTTGAATGGATTTTTTTTACCAAAATTCCAAGGATGACGTGAAAACGTTTTTTTTTTTCGACACACATATTATGCATGTATAAAAAAAATGAGACAAAATGGATTTTTCAGTGATTCCTCAAAATGCTGACTATTGATGAAAAAAGAATGATACAGAAATATTATTATGCTAATGTATATTGGATGCTAAAAAATGTTAGTAGTATAAAGACTTGTTTTTATTGAGATTCTCAATTTTATAATATTCCAGAATTTGAACATGTTTTTTTATCGTTTTTCTGTCGTACTTTTATAACATTCATCATAAATCATTATTCTGTTTTGGCTTTTGTATTAAATAATAAACTAGGATTTTTACAATAACATAGGAGTATTCTACTTCTTTCTTTACGATGTGCTTATATACTACACATATTATGAATTATACACGTCATTTATATGTAACATTAATCTGATTGAAATTATAATTATAGAAATATACTAACAATTACACTATACAAGGAAAAGTTCTACATCAGAATCAGAGTTGACTAGATAATGTAAACAGTACAATGCATGTATGTATACAACTTGCATAATAAATTAGGTACAAATTATAAACACATATTTTGCCTTTTTTTATCATTTTTTCTTTCCAGTACATTATGTGTTTATACTTTTTCATATAGCCGCAAGCCGCAATAATAATATCAAAATTGGTTGCTTATTTGGACATACTGACTATGATATTTTTATGAAAATGTACTTATATCCAGTACTTTTATAAATTTACAATGTATAGCAGTATAGGAGCAAAAAAATTGACTAGAGAGAGTGGGATAATTATATAATGTAATATATATAAGAAAATTTAAGATTAAAACTATATACTTTTTTACGTACAGCTATATTATACGTACAGCTATATTATATGTATAACATATTATACGTTGTATTATGTTTCATTTAAATACTTCAGAATCATTTATCTTTTTTTTGCCGTAAATCCTATATATAAAATATTTATAGTAAAAAGTTTCTTCCTTTTTTTTGAATTTATCTTATTTCATATTATTATTACTTTCGTTTTTCTATCGCATTCAGCATGTCCGATGAGAATTTTTTCAGCACTATAATATATTTTATACATAATATAAGTATTGTATAATACATGTTACAAGCATATATTATATATATGTATAATGTATAATAATTTATTATTATTTGAAGGGAGTCCGAGGATATATAAATTGTTTTAGTTTTAAAATTTTACAAACAGAAAAAGAGCAGCATATACAATTTGTATCATAAATTATGATTCATAATATGTATCACGTTCCCGTACATGTTATATCTTTCTCTTCAGTTCCTTACAAATTTTAACATTTATATATTACAAATTACTATATATTATACAGCATTTGTACATTAAAAATAGCTATTTAATTTGGTATTGCTTCTTTTATCCAATGAATATTTAATGCATAAAAGAGTGTACAATATTCACTAAAAGCGTTAGCATACTATAATATATGTAATAGTATATACAAACACAAAAGAGATATTTTTCATGAATTATTCGACTATTTTTACTTTGAGATTTCAGATCTTGAAATTATTATTATGCATAAGGTTAAACAAGTTTATAACAATATTTTCAGTACATATTTATCGTAACATAAAGTAGTTTTCAGGTTTTCATAATGACTATTTTTTGTATCACTGTAACAATAATAATTATTATCACGGATATTATATACTATATATACATATAATTTTTCAAACTAAAATAGTATACAATAGGATAATGTACACAATACACATATTATATATGCATCCATACATTATCTTTGGACTAGTTTCGTTTGTTTGTTCACTAGTTACATACATACATGTATTTTAAATTGATGCTCTCCCATCATTTTCACATGTGGAATTCCATTAAAAGATTGTTGTTCCTTATGTACTTACATACGTGTAAAAGTACAAAGAGAAGATTTCATAATTGATCAGTTTTTTTACATACCCTGGAAAAAACAACATTCTTCTAATCATTGTTAATGCATTTTCTGCAAAGTCGGTGGTCGAAGCCCATAAGCGTATATGTATATTACTTAAATATAATGAGATTTTAGACTATTGTGTATATTATACATACACTGAAGTACTCATTCACCGTAAATTGAGTTGTCATTAAAAAGACTCTAGATTCTAGATCGATGAATCAGATGAGTCATCAGATAGATCCCATATTCCTTCCGTTTTATAAGGTATCGGCCTTTTTCGTGCGCTGTTAATAAAATTATTAAATAATAATAAAAGCATAATCATAAATCAGTTTATTTTAGTACTTAATGTATTTTATATTATGGTTAGTTCATTGATTGGATACATTATCGATTTAAATTGTTGAATTATCTAACAATTAAACAAACAGTATAAAATCATAAAAAAAGACTATATACTTTACTAAAATTGTAACAACTGATAAAATTCATGCTTTTTGCACTCTTCTTAAAGCCATACAAAAAAAACGATACGTATTTCACTTTTCCATGTACACATTTGTTGGAAGTACCTTGCCATTTATAATGTACTGAATGCAAATGAAATAAAATAATAAAGTTAAATTTCTACAGTACAAATTAGACAAAAAAATCGTTCATAAAACAGCAACTAAATACAAACTTACAAACGGGAGGACATCAAGCGCCGTGCTGGAATGAAGTAAGGGAAATAAAAAAAATAAGGCCATTCTCTCAATTACGAAATAAAACGAACGAAAACTAATAAATAATAAATAAATAAAATAATATAAAATACACATGAGTACTTCAACAAATGAATAAATAAATAATATAATAAAATAATAACATGGAACAGGAACATTGTGATTACAGCATAACAAAACTCCTTTTAACATTGAATAAAATACTAGTACTATACTACATATATATATATATATATATCTTTAAAATTCTATAGTACATTAATATAAAATACTTACCTTGTGATTCGTCTTCTATCAAGAAATGATGGAGAACCCCGTCTCCTTGGGATTGATCTTGATCTAGTTCTAGTTTTCCTCTTTTTTCTTAAACTAGAGCTTTTTCTAGAAGCCTTGGAAGACCTGGATGCCTTTGAAGAACTTTTATCATCACTACTGCTACTACTACTTCTATTACTACTACTGCTATTATTATTATTACTACTACTACCACCACCACTTTTTTTTCGATGACGAGAAGACCTTGAGTCATTAGATGAATGTCTTGTACGTACTTGAGATCGAATTGAACAAGATGAAGCGGAGGATCTTGAACGAGATGATGAGTGAGATCTACGAGACATACTACTTCGTTTTGAACGGGAGGAATGTCGTGAATGAGATCTGGATCGAGAATTTGAATGATTGGATCTTGAATTTGAATGATGTCGATTAGATGACAAAGATCGAGATCTATCACTTTTTATATCTGGCGTAATACTACGCCTACTACTACTACCACCACCGTTATTCTTTTTCTCATCAGTTTTACTACAATGGCGAGGAAGTGAAACTGATCTAGACCTAGAACACGAACGAGATCTCGACTTTGATTTTGATCTGGATTTACTACGAGAAGATGGAGAGTGGGATGCAATTGATACCGATGAAGTTCTGGAATGAATAAATTTGACTTCTTCTTCTTCTCCTTCTAGCCCTGCTACTACTTCATTATTATGATCTACATTATCATCCAGCTTTTTACTTTCACCATCTGTTTTATTCACATTACTTTCATTCTCATGAAAAGTATTCAAGCTTTGGAGACTTGATTTTGAATCACTTATGATTATCACCTCATCATCCTCATCCTCCTCATTATCATCATCCTCTTCTGTCACTTCAAAACTAAGGATTTCTAAAGGTGTTCCTTCTAGTGAAAGAACAAAATAAATAATAGCATCATGATTAATGATTGTATATTGTATGAGTAATATATCGTATATAATGGGTAGGGTTTAGTTACAATCCCTTTAAATTAATTTAGTATATATATATATTATAGATTATAGATACGCTACATGTAATATATATATATATACTTTACATGTTTACGTGGAAAGGTAATGCTATATGTTTATACAAATATTAAGTATCATATTACCCTCAGATCTTCCCTCTTCTAATTGTATTGAAGGTAGGTGACAGTTTGCTGTGTGGAAGCTCAAAATAGTAGCTTCCGTAGTGATCACCTGTATATTTGTATTGGTTGGATTTAAATGAACACCATCACTGGTTCTCTGGACATAGTCCTCGTTTCCATTTTGATCTCGTTCGTCACAACTACTACTATGATAAGCGTAGTCACAGCAAGAAACACAAGCCTGTGGTGAATTGGACCTGGATCTTGATGTATTTTTCCGCTTTGAACTACAAAAGTAGAATATAAAATAACTCAGTTACATATATATTATATTATATGACAAGGTAAATAAAAAATCATAGGATAGTAATCACTACCGAAAAACCACATCGCATGTAAATGTAATGTTTAATGGTATCTGATTGATTAAAATCACAAGAAAAACCATAATGGAATATCATTACATATTATTATTATTATTAGAAACTTACCTCCGATTATGTCGATGTTTTTTCTTTTTACTCTTCCCTTTCTCTGTTTTCCTATTGAGTAAGGCAAGACAGAATAAATACAAATTAAAACTTGGCTTTGGAATGAAAAAGAATTACGAGATTAGTTCTAAATCACACACCTTTGATAATAATTATCATGTCTACATAAATACACACGTACGTATATTTTCACTTATCAATAATATTCTCATGTCAATTTATTTCATTACAATATAATATACGAAGAAGTATAAATGTAAATTAGAAAGTACAAGAATAAAAAAAGAGGCACAACTGATTTCTTAAATACAAAATATAAATTTTTCAGTCAGAATCTATCAAGAAATGACACCAACTGAAAAAGCTGAAACCTATTATATATATATGTGATTTAATGAATAAATCTTGAAACCTTAAAAAAAACCTTCATACAGTATCAAATTGAGTTAAAAATCATGATATAACTATACAGTAGTATATAGTTATGACACAATATTACTTATACTATGTATAATATATTAGCTTATATATATTATACAATAATTAAGAAAACCAAACACAATGAGACAAGACAAGCTATACAAAGACATGTAAGTACTATATTATATTATGCACACCATAGAATTATATAATATTATTAAGTATATACTTTGTCACGTATAGTTTATCGTATATAACAAGTATATAATACAATATACAACAAGAGTCTAAAGTCATATATATACATAAATCATAAATAAATAGAATAATCGTTGATTGATAAAATTTTACATTTGCGACTGTAAACTTCTATTTGGTTTTGACAACCAAACACACACATACACCTATTTTATATAATAAATTGTTTGTATACCTTTTCAATAAACGTAGAAGTCTATAGTATATCATAATATATAAGCTCTATATTAAATTTAGGACTTGTGTATTCATCCTAAAAAAAATCTTTTGTCAAATGGTGTATGTGTTTTCTGTTTTCTATGTAAGATATGTTGGTAAATATTTTACAGTATATTCATACCCTAGGACAAAATGATTTTAAGGTACTATCAAATCTATAAGTAGTTGTTATATGAAAGACATTAAAGTACTATATATTAGTATAATGAATAAGTAGTAGTAATATAATAGTAAAATTATAAAAAAAAACTGAATGTGTTTATTATTATTGACGAGACATTTACTTGTTTTACCTTCCATCCAATACTTTTATCCATGATGACTAGTCCAGAGGTCAAATTAATTAGAAAAAAATATGCCCTTAGTCAATATTTACAAAACCTCAAGGGTTTACTTTTTTTTTGTAAAATTTTATAAAATGTGACTATTATAGCAATGAACACAAAGGTAACACGACTTTCAGCATTTTGGTTTAGTACATTTCATGTATAATAGCAAGAGAAAACATATATTATATAAAAAAAAAGTAAAACAAAAAAATGCATTATAGAAAATGTATTTACCGTGGGATAGATTTCTCATCTTATAATAATATCATTTCTTTTCATTTTCATTCTACATCGAATTAAATAATTTGAGTCAGTGTATTAAGAAAAACATATAATGATAACAATAAGAATAATTATTATTATGATTCAAAAATATCAATAAAAAAAATAAAAGAGTAAATATATCCATCATCAGTGATTAAAATTTCTTTTGAAGACTTCACTATATAAACGCATGTTAAATGTAGATTACATGAAAGAGTTTCTTCTTTTTGCTTGAACAGTGCATATCAATTAAAATGTGATCAAAATCAATTAAATCTCTTACTTGAAGTCTACATTTTTTGTCTTCATCATTTACCTATTATTATTATAGGCTACTCGTTTATTGCATAAAAGCTCATATATATAGATTAAATGTAACGGTAAATGTGGACAAAGACAGTACAAAATAACTGTAGAAAAAAGGTAAGTATATATACTATATTAAAAGTAAACAACAGTAAATATTTTGGATTTCAAAAAATGTTCACAATATTTAAGTGGAAACGTTACTGAAATATTATTTCAACAAAGGAATTTAATGCAAATTTAAAACTTAAAAAAAAAACAGGACACAAAAAGTAATGTAGTAAAATATATGAGAATATACCTATTTGCGTATAAAATACGACTAAAATAATGGTTAGACTCGTCAAAAGAATACAACAAATAGTCAGTACTTATAGTCAAATTGTGTTGTAATAGAAGTATAATAAAAGTACGGAGAGAAATACTATTATAATATTATATTCTACCAGATATTTAAAAGATATGATAAATATTTTTATGATATAATGAATAAACTTCCAATAATGTTGCATAATAGTAAGAATCAGAATGTATTATAATATAATATTATTATGTTATCAATAGAGTTATGAAAACAAAAACTATAATCTGTAATCTGATAAAAAAAGAATACTTATTTTTAGACCATATATATCTTAAGAAATATAAAAGTAGTTTCATTTGTATTACCTGTTTCTTCCATGACTACGATGTCGATGTCTCTTTTTAGACTTTTTCCGATGTTTTTTACTTTTCTTCTGGTCTCCATCAACGGTCACAGACGTCTTTCTTTTTTTGTGTTTCTTTTCTGAGGATGAGCCAACCAAAGGGGAATGAGATTGACAGCTTTTAATGGAATGGACATCTTCATCTTCGGATTTTGATAAAGATCTATAATGTCTCTTTTTGGATTTTTTCGTCTTTTTTGGAAAATCATAGGAAATAACTTGTACTTCATCTTCACCTGGATCTTTGTTGATTCCGGTTATATTTTTTTCTATAAGATCCAATGATTTTGTCAACTGTGATGAGCTAATACTTGATTTATTCTGTAAATTAACAATAATACAAAAATATAAAATACATTTGTACATTACCAATTACCAAACAACTATATTCATGTTTTGAAACCGATGTAAATATGCACACAATAATTTTATAACAAAGTTGAAAGAAATATTCAAAGACCCAATTAAAGACCCTTTTCTTACGATTAAAAACACTCATAAACCCCACAAAGATCAACAAACAAATTTTAAATATTTTACACTAATCATTATTATTAATTAAGTAATATGAAACTAGAAAAATCAAAAAAATTGAGTAGAAAATGGAAAGTAGAAACGAGAATTCTTGGATTTTGAAAAATTGGGGTTAAAGAGAAAGCAGAAAGCATAGAAAAAAGTCTGTAGTGAAAGGTGAAAATATTTTTCCTTTTTTTTGTGGAAAAGCACTTTCCCATGTAAAAAAAAGATAATGAAGCATTCGTAAAGATTACACAAAGTAAAATATTCATAATAATTAGTCTATACAAAATATTTGTGCAAGTGCTGACGTTTACATAATATTTCCAGTTGAATGTATATGAGAGGAATAAAGGTTGTACCTAAATAGTGTACTTGCAAATGGGAAAAATAGACTAATACATTCATGGAAATGTAGATATTTTGTATCTAAATGAAAATACACGTACAAATGATGGGAGTAGGTCTGAAACACACTCTTTTCCTTTCGTTATAATTCTTGTTTATGGGTAAATAACATGCAACCAACTTTCTTTTCAATTCTTTTGATGCTTTGATGAAAATTTGATGAAAATGTAAATTGAAAGCCAAAAATATAGATGAAAAAAGAAAAACTAATTTTTCCCTAAAACTGGATGTACATGCAAACTGCTTAAATATTGAAACGGTATAATATATACATACAAAATACGAAAAAGTACATGATGAGAAACTCGTGTTATACATACATGTACATTGTACATGTATTTATTATGGGAATCTCAGGTAGTTGTGTTTTCATTACCGTTATTCTGTCGTTTTCTTTTTGATGGTTATTTGAAATGGTAGGGGTTTCACAAAAGGGAGATTTTTCTTCATTTTTGTTACTGCTTATTATAGGATTTATGGAGGAAGATCCTGGTACAAAATTTTCTCTGATTCCAAATGCAATTTTTGCCTTTTGATTTTTTAATTCTTGAGTCGCCATATTAATAGTAGTAGTTACTTGTACAGTGCTGTCCCTTATATCCTTTATCCTAAAAATAAAAAAAACAAAAGAATGTATAAAGAATTGAGAATCAGAAAAAAACTACACACACACTGTAAATATTTCAATATTCATCAAGGCGTCATGTTTTGTTTTGTGGCATGGAAAAAACAGTTACTCTCATTTTCCCATGAATATGAAATGAGAAGGAGATGGACGTATTTATGGACGTTTTCTTCCACTCTTCTTTATTGATTATAACATGTCATGTATGTGTGTGGTAGAAAATAGAAAAATATCTTGTTTATTTATCTGTTTAGTATTTTTCTTATAGATATATTATAAAAATCAGACACTTTCACATGTTGTTCATCACTATTACATATTGTTTGTGCCTACAGCTTAGATAGGAAACTCAAACAAAAACAAAAAAGAAAACTTAACCGTGTATTCATAATCAATCGATTTGACAGAGATGTACGAAAGAGAAAGGAAGAAAGAAATAGGAAGAAAGCTAGAAAAATAAAACTTTTTCAGATCCACATCTAAAAAATCCTTGTCATTGAATTGACACAAAATGTTGATATCTGTCATATATTATGTCTATCAGTATGTTTTGTCTGTACAGATATCAGATATATTCTATATATTAAAAGAACACGTCTTCGTATCGGAATTAGGTAAATACAGTTGAAAACATTCGTTTGAAGCATGGAGAAGAAACTAGCACGAATACTTTACTCACACCTACCTCTTGGTCTACCTTAGACTTTCACCTGACAGTAAATCATGTTTTATTAAAAGATGTGTCTTTGAATTTGGTTTTAAATGTAAAACGTTTAAAAGAAGCTACATATGAATCATAAATGTAACAGGAAGAAGCTTGAAAATAGTATATCATACAAAATATCAATAGTAGGAATATATAATCATTGTAGCTACTGTTGCATAAAAGTCAGTCAAATTGTTATTGGGATGTTAATCATTTCAAACACAAAGATGTGTTTTCCTTTTCATTGTACACTACTTCAGTTTTTGCAACCATGATGTATTGTTTTATTTCATCCTACTTGAAACATGATACAGGATAACAAAAACAATGTAAATATTATTTGTTGTCTGTTCAAAAAATGAGCAGTGATCATTTGTGTTATATCCAAAATGAATTGTAATGATTATGATGATGATAGTACGAAAAAAGAAGGTCGTAATGACAGTAATTATATCCATTTATATGTAATTAATGAAGTGTCTGCACAATCTATACGATCTCTTGTAATAAAACTATTACTAGTATACACTACAGGTTTTTTGTGCATTTTTAATCATACAATAGAATATGGCACAATAAAATAGAAATAGTTGATAATAAATAATAATAATAATAATTTTTACTCATTTTTTTCATAACAATTTTCTAGATATAAAAAATAAATATTTCTTACCTGAAACTGAGTATTCATTCCCAAATGTAATTTCAAAGATTAAAACAAGAAATTCCACAAATTTCTACTTTTATATATGATTCCAAAGCTCCAAAATCATGTGAAGTTCGTGTATTAGACTAATGATCCAATAGAAAGAACAAGCCACTTGGAAATTTTGTGTGTGTATTACAAGAAGAAACTTTTCCTTTTACCCTTTTTGGGTTTGTCAAATAAGTTTTTGATGACACTCACAGTGAGACTGGAGACTGGAGTGGAAAATTAAAACAAGAAAGTGTGTAGAAAGTAGAAAGTGGATTTATAGAAATATATACAAGAAGAAGAAGGCAAAGTCTTCTTAAATAACTATTATAATTTGAGCTTGATTTATATTTTCTCAGTGCTTTTAAAATGTGCAAGTATCTATTAAGTGTTTTATAAAAAAAAGTATACGAGTTGGGCTGCTCCCTCCGACTTCCCGCTGAAGTCTGACTGGAGGAAATAGGGATAATACAGAAAATATTTGTTGGATAGTGAAAAAGCAACGAGCTTTCCACGTACACATACACATAATGCCCAGGTATCACGGAGAATTTTGAGATTTCTACTCTCTCTCTCCTTTTATACACACATATATTATATATATATACATGTGTAAAATATAATTTATATATAAATGTATACGTAATACATATATACACATTACATTATATTATGTACGAATGTTGTCAACTAGAGGAGCCCTGGATGGATGGAATAAACATGGGATCGATAATCCAAAGGCACACATACTGAACAAGAGAGTGTAAGAGCAGCAAGAGAGAGAGAGAACCAAAAGGGGAGCTTTTTGCTTCTTCTTTTCTGCCCCTCTTTCCACTACGATACAAAAATCAATAAACGGGATGGCCTTATAATATATGTATACGTATATGTATGTGCCCATGTACAATGTACATGTGTTTGTATCGGTGCGTATTTTGCAGTGTATAAAAAGTTCCGGCATTTGTCCAGTAGCTCATTTCTGTCCAACGTATGTTGTTTATATTATATACAATGTACAAATATTCATTAGGTACCCTATAGATATATTACAAATATCTATAAAAGTACTCTTCACTCTTCATGCATTTTCCATTCCCTGTCAACCGCAAACCTATTGCTACACACAAAACAATAATGTCTAGCATGCATAGTACGACGACATCCAAAGGATTCACTACTGCCTTATTTATTTATTTATTTATTTATGTATATGTATGCTATATGTCATATGTCATTATTGCTGTTAAGGCTTTTGAGGCCGATCTTTAATTTTTGATGAAACCACTTATAAAAATCATTGCATATATATATATATGCCCAGTGTAAGTTTTTACACAACTTTTTTTATATCTGATATGATGTAATTGGGAATGACAGAAGAAAAGGAAAACCTCGGTGAGAGAGGAAGTGGAGCAAAATTTAACCGTATATTATTGATGAATAATATTCATCAATATATGGCCAGCCATATATTCCAAGCTTTGTTTAAAACTTTCGAAAATCATGTACAGACATGTCTAAAAAGCCCTAAAAATGTAATTACTCAGATGAAGATATTCCAGATTGCAGCGATATTTATCATGTATAATAATTATTATTATTATGATGTATAGTCATGTTTCTTTTTTTTTGGAAATAATGGCCTAAATAATCAGTAGGTAGATCAACTCATCAATCAAATCAATGCATTGAAGCACGAACAATGCACTATTTCCCTTGCTAATGAATATCAAGATTTGCAACTTGCTGAAACATGCAAGACTGAAGTTCAAGTGTGTTCTAAACTTTGCTAACATTTCATGAATTATTGCCCCGGCAAGCGGAAATTATTATGGAAAGGAACGAATTCGAGATGCTATTTTTTTGTTTCCAGCAATATTTCTGGAAACATATTATCTACAGGAAAAGATGTAGCTTTTACAATAATTAGAAACTATTATAGTTTTAAATGTAATTTCTTAAGTTATAGTATAATGCCATTTAACAGGTAAATTTACCAATAAGAAAAATAATATTCAATCTTTTACAGGAGTATACTTATTTTATTTTCTATTTTTATAAAAATAACATTATCACATTCATAAAATTATCAACACAGTCATACATTAAAAATTGGCTGAATCTTTTACAAATACTTTAAAGAGTATCATATAAATGATCCTTATAATATCAATGATCAATTCATTCTTATTTTAATTTTCACTACAGTATGTCAGTCCACTGCCAGTACAAGTTGCGTAAGCTACTACGTGAGGAATGTAACTTTGTTGAACAACTCCCTTCAAAAGATGAGAAAATGGACCCTGAAAAATATAGACCAACATATTATATACTGTGTATATTATATATTATACATAAAATGGTTCAGGGGGCGCTTTGAGAAAATGTGAAAGTACAGAAATATAAAGTATATGCAAAAAAAATCCCGTGTTCTTGCTCTATGTACCTGAGAAAAGATCATGACATCATCACCTCCATGAGTTTCGGAGTACAAAGGAAGTCCTGTCATCTGCTTGTAGTTTTTATCCTCTAAATTGTCGTTAGTAATATCAAAACGATCTCCATTCACCGCAGGATGTTTATAACCTGGTCCATTTGCATAAGATAAAGTGGTGAAAGGTAGACCGTCGTCACCAAGATCTCCTACTAGACCCATGATGGGATTTCCTCGTTCTGGATATCCTATAATTTTATCAGAGTACATTTTTGAAATTATTAATGAAATTACAAGGCACCTTCTAACAAAAAGAAGCTGTCATAATTTTATAGTTTTGACTCTTTTAATATTTAGAGCAATTTACTATGTATTTTTTTTGCATTTTTTTCAAACTATGAGGTCAGTTTATTCACTGAAAAATTACCTGAAATGGACATGGTGTGTGCGTGGTCCGAGGTGACAAGGATAAGTGTATCATTGACATTGGTCATATTAGAAGCAGTTTCAACGGCTTTAGCGAAGATGACCGTTTCTTGAAGAGCTTTTTGAGCCATAGTCTGAAAATAAAAACATGTGTATACACACAGTTTTTTATTTAGTTACTCGTTATTCACAATTCATAACCACCACATGAATAATTTCAAATATTATACTGTATATTTTGAAAACTGAGTACTTACATCGTGATGGGCATGATCAATACGTCCTCCTGAATTACAAAAAAATTAAAATAAGTTGTAACCAGATTCAAAACAGTACACAATAATCATTAAAAATTATCAACTGAAAATCTGAAAATCTAACCTTCAACAAAGAGGAAAAATCCATTTGGATTTTTACTGAGGATTTCAATTGCTTTTCTGGTGAGTTCGGGAAGAGTGGGGTCTGTCGTGTTATCATCCAAATCATAGTCTAAATGATCATAGTTGAAGAGGCCAAAGAGGTAGTCAACTTCACTGGAATTGACCTTTTCAAACTCGGTTTTGTTCCAAACATAACGAGCATTTTGTCCCTCCTTCATCTCTTGCCATGTATTGATTAAATTTTTCCCATCACTTCGTCTTCCAGTGGAGTTCGTTTCGGGATCTCTTTCAGTATTTGGCAAGAATTCTCTACGCCCTCCTCCCAAAATGACATTTATATTTTGTCCTGGACTCTTTAGGATTAATTGTTCAGCGATATCATCACAAGTTTCTGGATCCACTCCATCTCCCTTAATAACGTTGTCATTCTCCCAATCTCTGTTTGCAATGTGAGCATAAGTTCCAGAGGGACTTGCGTGAGTAATTCGGGTTGAAGTAACAACTCCAGTGGATTTTCCAGCTGCTTGAGCCCAAGCAAGAACACTTTGAACTTGTTGAGCAGGGTCCATTTGACCTACATTGAAAAAAAAGGTAAACATGGAGATAAATGGTAACTTTTTCAAAGTTGATAGTTTTCAATCTTATTCATTATTCAATTGTTAAGAAAGAAACTAAAGAAACTTAAAAAATAAAAAAAACTTACCGACACAGTCATTATGTTTCACAGATGGTTTCACTCCTGGTGAAAATAAAAAAACAAAGAATTGTCATCTCTTGTTGTTTATTGATTACATATTAAGGGGGAAAATACTGCAACTGTACATGAAAGCAACTCATGCTCAATTTTATTTCATATTTCATACCAATGGTTGCAATGTTGGCCTTTACTCCGCACAAATATGCAGTGGCAGAGCAAGCAGAGTCTGCAACTTGAGAATCCGAGCAAAATGTCTACAAAAAATACAAAGTACAATATTTTACATCCAAATAGTTTTGATATTTTTTGTCCTAAATTCTGAATCATATTTAGTATCTAAATAATATCTACCTAAAAATACTTTAATAAAAACCCTGAGAATTTTTAGTATTTTCAGGGAAAACTCATATTATTATTCTTAGCTCGTAATCTCAATCATTTACGCATGAAAACCCCGAATTCTATCATGGTTAAAGATAAAACGAAATACATAATGTACATGCAATATACACTCTCCGATCAGTTCAAACAGTTTTCAACAAGTTTTTTTAGAGGTGACATTTTTCCATTCATAAACTTGTAAAAGAGATTAGATATTATTATTTTCGTCATACAGCGGAGATAGTAAAGTGGAATTCATGTTTGATCTCCTATACTTTGTACTTTTGATTATATTTTATTTATCAGTAGGAAAAAACGCAACTGACAGAGTTGAACATTTTCAACCACAGAAAATACACACGAGCAAATCAATTATAAAATATAAAATGATAAATTGTATTGTACGTCTGTTGACTCAAAAGTTGTAAAAATGATTGAAAGGGCAAGTGGCAAGTGTGCGTTCAGAGTTCACGGTAATTCATAACTAAATGATTGACACTTTCAAGTTATTTTTTGTTTCAAGAATTACCTATGCGCATTTTAAATCGTCAATAATTATTGTCATAATTAAATTTTGTGGAATGTATCTAATTTCTGACCTTTGAGACTCCAATATTTGGGAAACCTTCAAAGAACAAACTAGACTCTTCTCCATATTGAGATCCATCGTGTCTCTGTCCGTTGTAAATACGAGCTGCAGTCACTGTGGGAAGACTAAAAATCAAGTAAAAAAAAGTCAGCACTGTGATGCAAAATTTGTCCGACAAAAACCGACTGCAGTTTTTTCTGTTTCGTATTTCAATTTTCAATTTTCAATGTCAAGTAGCACATGTACCTCATTCCATCTCCGAGGAAAAAGACGGTGTTCTTTGCCTGTTTTTTAATGGCCATTTCTTGAATCTTGGTCTTCAACATGGATTGGGCAGAATCAACCCAAAATTGTGCATCTAATTACACATTAAAAGGTAAAAGCGTTACTTTTATCTCGTTTTCAGAACACTAATATAATAGTGTATATTTATTATTCAATTAAAAAGGCACCATATCAATCGGTATTCTTTAAAAATCTTAAATTACCCTCATATGCCCGGTTTTTGTTATTAACGTTAAAATCAGGTCTATATTTATGCATCCAGTCACCAGAATCATCTGTAAGTAATTTAAATAGAAAAGTATTAATCCTTCAAAATTCAAAACAATAACTAAATATTATTATGATTTATGATATTATACATTCTACATTCTAAAAAACAAGAATAGAATTTACCATTGTGGTTGAATTTCTTAGCCTCTAAAGATTTCCCGAAAACAGCAGTAGCAAGGAGTAGGACAATGCTGAGGGAAACTAAGGGAAAGTTGAATGTTGTGGCCATTCTGAAGGCTGTTGTTATTGAGAACAAATATAACGTTTTCAAGATCAAAGTTCCTCAACTGTGGCATGTAGTTTTAGAAATTTTTGCTTTATATATAAAGTGTGTTTGAAAAAAGATAACACAAAATACAAGTGGTAGTCTTTTATCCATAAATAATCCAAATTTATTTATCAATTGAATTGTGTTGTGTAACTGTCATCAACTCAACACACTTTTATATAATATGTAGATACACATTCACAATCCACACGCCTTTTTTCTACTCCATTTATTAAACAGAAATAGTCAAGAGTCCAGGGATTCAACAAGTATAATATTATAGTAAAAGTACGACTGAAATCTAAAATTCCACTTCACACTTCAAACAAAAAATTACATATTCCATTTTATTAAACGTGCAATTATCTACATAATATTCCATATCAGAAATACTCGGGCACGCACAAATCAATTTGTGTAGTTTCACAATAAAGTTATGCACATAAATATATGAAGTACTTACACAAGTAATACAAATAAAAAATGCAAACAACATACATACTCTATACACTGCATCGGAATAAATTCATAGATAAAACTTATTAAGTATTTTTAGCACCTTTTATTCTTTGTTTCACCAAATCAAAAAATATTCAGACAAAACGTACACTGTCAAAAAATTACTCAGCAATTGCTTTTGTGTACTTCAACCTTCAATGTACATGAAAGAATGCACGTTTTTATCCATGTCAAGTTTCAAAAATCTCATACAGTTCATACATGAATTTCAAAAGACGAGATAATACCGTATTAAATTGACCCCGTGGTGCGTATGTGTTTTCTGAAAAAGTCGGGTTGACTCAACTTGTGGACATTGTGCGAGATTATAAAACAGTGCATGGTTTAAGTATTTATCGGTCTCCATCATTTTCCGCTAAATACGTGATAGAATAAAGGTAAATAGATAAAAAAATGTTGCATCTGCCCGTATCTGACATCTGACACATTTAGCTTCTGAAATTACTTACATTGTTTATTGTGTCGTACGTGCTCCGCTCATGGAAGTCTACTCTCCATGTTTCATTTCCGAGTGTCTTCATGCAAGTACTCATGTCTTCTTCTTTGTTGGTAATACTTGTAATTTTTATTCGTATACGTGGTGCACGTATGTATGTATGTATTGTAAATCACAAGTCATAATATGTATACTTTGTATTACTTTATCCTCTGTGTAAAAAATTAGGTGCATGTTTTATGTATGATGTATGAATAAATGCAGCACCGAACGTTTTTAAATCAGTTAATTAATTGATAAGGGTGATATCATAAAACAACCTGTCATACTATGTCGAAGAGTCTAGTATATAATAACCAGTGGAATTAGCTGTAAACGATCTCTTTTGAAAGTTACTTGGAGCAGTATGTAATGAAAATTGTCATATTGTGTATACTGCATACTGTACTCAGGACTGAAATAGTTAGTAGGATTCATAGAGACTACACATAACACATGAATATTTTCATACATTAAAAATGCTTCTAATTATAAATTCATGCATAATCTAGATGCATTACTTATAATTTACTGTGCACCTTGTGTAAAAAGTAAATACGGCATAATCGTCACGTTGACTTTTACGGTTTACACTTTACATGTATAGTACCTACTGAATGCAATGTTCAAAAGTCAAACTTTTGATTGGCACCTACTGATCCGTTCCATTTCATCACGTAAACGATGGTGATTTTGTTTTGGAAGCAAACCCAAAAACGAAAAACGAAACAGTTTGACATTTGAAAGATGAAAACGTTTCAAATGGAAGACATTTTTGTGCAGCAATACAGGAATATTATTGGAGACCCGGAGATGAAAACGAAAGTCGAGGAATTTTATAAATCTTCGTTGCGGTGGAAACTATGCTAGTGTCTCACTTTTGTTTACAAAAAAATAATGTAAAATACCATACGCAGATCCAGTACGCAGCACAAATATATAGTACATCTTCTCAATTCTCAATTCTCAAACGAGTTCCTCAAATCTCAAATCTCAAATCCTACTTCCTGTAGTTCCTCTAATATTTGGAAGACTCTGGAGGAATTCTCAGGCACATCATTATCATATCATGCAACTCTTGAACTAATTTGTAAATTTTCAAGTCAAAACAACTGCTACACAGGTACTTTAAATGGACATTGTTTTAGATTTCAGAGTATTTGGAGTGTGTAACAGCACAAAATTCATTGTTTATTCAATAACTTTCTTTATGCTGACAGGAAATTGAGAGGAGAGGGAAACAGGTAGTCACCGAACAACTGAAGTCATGTCGGACAAAGGAAGTGATTCTGGTTCAGGTGGCTCTTCCAAAGGGAAGAAAAAGGACAAGAAAGGTAGTGAAGATGGTGAAAAGGACAAAAAGTGTGTCAATCACGAATACAATCTGCCTAAAGGACCACGACCGGGGTGAGCGATTCCTGACTTTTCATCATCCATTTTATTATTTATTTTCAGTGATTTTTCGTTTTCCGGAAGGAGGTCAAATTGTTGGATAAGATGAAATTTCAGTTTTTGTTTTGTGTTAATTTCCTTTTTGGTTGATTGTAGATATCCTGAATGGAATCCAGCTCCTTGGAAATCTCGGTTTTTCATGGAGACACGAAATAAAAATAAAAAAGACGGCTGTTGTGATGACCAGAATCCGCCACAATAGCTCGGACATGCAGCCTCTCTCATTTTTCTGTCAGCACCTCAAATCTCAAGTGCACAAATTATTCACATTCATGCATGGAGCAAAATTGTATGTCAAATTTCAATTGTCTAATCGTTCCATTCTGCGATAAACTGCAACGTCCATTGCTATAAAATTGAATAAACTTCCAGTGTAATTTGAAAAAGGTATGATTTTTTCTTTTTCCTTTCGTTGCATATTTTTTGATTCTTTTCTTCCCATTCTTCTAAATGGGAAGAATGAATGATTATAATAGTAATTAATAATAATAATAATAATAATAGACTACACCCTGTTACAATGAATTCATTCATTGTAACAGGGTGTAATAATAATTACTAATTATTATTAGTCTGTGGTGTTTGATGTCAAACTTTATTATTCCTGTTCACTGTTCACATATACCCAGTCATCCATATTTATTATTACTTATTTCCCAAAAATACATTAGTGTTCAGTGTACTCAATTTTATATAACAACAATAGACAATAGACAACATTGAAAATTAGAAATTAGAACAAAATGGAAGAAAAATGGTAGAAATTTACAAGACATAAATAGTACATAGTACAATAACTAATAAAAAAAACTTTATAGTATACAAAAGGTAGTACATCATAGTCGATCGTTTGTTATTCGATATCTTCGAGCAGCTCGAGCTTTTTTCCTGAGGTCCTGTAATCCAAATTGATTTTGTGCAAAGCAACGATTATATTATATATTATATACTATGTACTAGTAAGTATTGTAAATGAATTATGAATATGAATAGATATTTTTATGAACAAGGTTGAAGAAGAAACTTACTTTTGTATGTGTATATAAAAATGCCCAAGTAAAAAGACTCATTGCTACAATCGGAACCTCGGCAAATATTAGAGGTGTTTCCGCATGATACACGGGGATCAAAAGAGCAATGCTCATTACTTCCAAGAAAAATATCAGCATTTTAAACACGATCCATGTTGTGAAGAGACAATAAGAAGACTTAAAATTTTCATGAAAAAAAAGAAAAAGTTATTTTATACCTATAAAAGTTGGAAAACGATTCGTAGTTCGTATCAACTTTTAAGTTTATTGCAGGTGTATTATCTTTTCTTTTCTCTTCTTACCATTAAAATTCCAATCATCATGGTGAGTCCTGCAATAATTCGAAGAGAGTCTAAAACTATGAACCGAATCATGAGCATCAAGTCATAGTACTCAAATTCATTCACAGCGGCCACAATAAAATCTGTAAAATAAGAAATAACCACATTTTATCAGTTGGGTCTCTATTATCAAAACAACCAAAATTTAAAATATTATAATGTTAGAAAATACAAAATACTAACTGCTTTTGGAAATGTGTCGCAGCTGGTTAAAAAGTTCAGAGTCCAAATGAAAAATGAAATAGATGGAAATTCCAAGGAAGGCACCGTATATCAGCTGTACAAAGTACAAATCACCAAAATTAAAACATGTAGTGTAAAATTATTCAAATGAGTATTCTCGTTACACCACACTTTGATTTTTGATTTATAACTTGACTTAATTTCACTCACCGTTTCCAAAAGTCCAATGACAAAAAGGCAGTTCTTTACTGAGCAGCAAGCCATTTTCCTCGAGATTTATTTTGGAATGTAAATGCAGAAATCTAGAACCTATACCTATGCTTTTTAAATGTCAGATCATCAAGTTGCCCTACAAATGTCATTTATATAATAAGATAATATGTAACTTCAGTATCTGCACATATTTCCATTTCCAAATTTTACACCACTTTCCTCTTTCTCGTGTGTGTTGAAAGGAGTGAAAACAGAGGAGAAAGTTCGCTTGATTCCATTTGATTCTAAAGTTAAAAGTGTAAAAAAATAGTACTGTAATGACCTTTTAGTAATAAGACATTTGACTTTGTCTATTGTCTATAATAAGCACATACTCTTCCTTTCTATTGTTTTTATTTAAGAGCAGTAAGCACAAGTACACTTAGGTAAAGAGGGAAATGAAGAGCTCAAAAGACGGAGACAAGGGACGGGAAACGGAAAAGTAACTCCATGGTTTCGCCTGCAAAACACGAATCAATCAATGATTCCGAATTCCGAATTCGAAAATCAATATCAAATAACCATTAAATGACGGTCGTAAAAGGTCTCATTCCAATTCATGTGTTATGCGTTCTGTTGCGTGTGCCTATTCACAAACAGATAAATAAATGTGTGTGTACTGTGTGCTACACACTCCGAATTATAACAACTCCAGTCTCAAATGAAATGTGTTGTTAAAATGACTCGCGATTCAGGGGGGGAAATGTCCACCTGTTGCACTATTTTGTCGCTTGTACCTTTTGCCCTTTATACTACTTATAGTATGTAAATATTTTGTGCAGGTTGTGTAGAAAGTAGAAAGTAGAGCATATTATAAGAAGAGAACAGGAGAAAACTTTGAAATTAAAACTACCTTTAATACTACTAAATATTGAAATATGGATCTTTTATACTTTTGGATTTTCTATTTGAAGAATAAACATGAAACATGAAATAATCATAAAAACGGGCAATGAATATTTAATGTAATGGTAGTTTTTATTTCTCATCCTTGTACAAACACAGCACAACCATCAGACAATACAAATTTCGGTTCCTTTTATACATAACGGCATAATTATTAATTATTATTATAGTATATCATATCATCTATGAACAAAATGTACAGAGGGGATTCAAATTCCTAAAAACAGTTATGTTATAAGTTGTGAGTTATAAGATATAAGGTATACTTAATATTTTATATTTATTATAGTAATCATAAGAATAAGAATAATACACAATAATGCTTATTTTAAGTTTTAATAGTATTTAATAACATGATTTCATTTGATAGCCATAGGCCATATTATTATTATATATGATAGTTGTTGACAGTTTGTGATGTATGAGTTCAAAATTATGTATAGGACTTAGTTTTTTACTAATAATAATTTATTATGTACAGGTAAAAAGTACACACTATATATTTTCTTGAGCTACACAATAAACAATAACCTTTCTGCGTCAGTTATAATATTTAATACTTAAAATACTACACGGTCAAAATTCAAAATACAGTTTTGTTTGTGTATCCATCATCCATACATCATACATAATACATACACTGTCGATATAAAGTAACTCCCAGTCTCGTTGATCATTTTGGAAATTCCTTAGAAATATGAAAGTTACTTTATAATCTAAAACGAACAATAATAAGCACTGGGACTAATGTTAACTGCTACAATTCTATATTCTATACATACTATACATATTATAATCTATTTATCCTAATTATGTAAAACAACACAATATTGAATGTAAACTGTGGTGAACAAACTCCTGTTGTCATTTTTTCGGTTTATTTACTCCTAATTTAGACGTTATGGTAAGGAAATTCAAGAAAAATGGCGTAAGTGCGTAAACTGAGAAAATTTTGAATAGAGAAAGGTGAAACTTGAGACAAAAGCTACAGCTTAAACATTATGTATACTGATTTGAAATTTGAAATTCCAACACAATCTAATAATAATGGATATAACGCTCTATATATTAAACCCTATTAAAATTAAATAAATAAATAAATAAAGCTCGTTTGAACATTGGAATGTGACTCGTTAAAAATAATAGTTGATTCTTGTTGTGTTATGTACTATTGTGTATATTGGATATTGGTCATTGCTGATCGGTTTTAAATTTTAAACGATAAATATACTGAAAAAACCTATGTAGTTAATCGTGTCAGTATTCAGTAGTGCTACATAAGTAAGTAGTCACGTTACAATTCATAGATAACACATGTAGGTATATAGTATATATTATATTACATGTATATTGTATATTGTGTACATATACAATCTACAATAATTTAGAATCTAATGGGCTAAACTCTAAATTCTGAAACATTCGACAAAAAATCCGATTTCACTATTACCTATATATACTATATAATATATACTATATGTATCAAGATGCCTTTTTCTTAAATATAAGTATGTCAAAGCTCTGTATAATATTATAAAATGCTTATAATTTATAATTCAATAGATAATAGATTATTGTTAAAATACAGTACACACTTAATTTAATACACTCGACACTCAACTCTCAAACAATTATTACTATTGGGTAAAATGCAAAGAGTGTTGTTGGTTTGTTTTTGGCTTAATAATATTTTTAGGTAAGTAGTAAGGATCGTTTTGATTATCATGCATGCACATTGCAAATTGTACTGTGTGCATACAGCTGAAATACGGTAAATCGAATTAAAATAATACTGAAAGTCAACTTCTTCCTTCTTTTACATCCAGGCTTACGTAGATGAAGCACAAAGTCATACTAAATATATTATATTCTTATGACAAATTAATTATCTTTTAATAAGTAATATACAACATTATTCTGGACCGTTATAGATATTTATGAGATAAATTCTGTCCTTGATTTATAATAATAGTAATAATAATGAATGACACTCGAAACTCAAAACTCTAAAATATAGTCAATAGTTTTAGGGAAAATAAATAACAGAAAGAGCGAATATATTATTACTTTTATGCATTCATTCATTATTCCTATTCATAAAAGTTGTGCAATAAAATTAATAATACTACAAAATATAACTAACAACATAATAATGAATACAGTTAATAGTTTTCTATCGTAATTCTATTTTGCGTAGCAAGTTCAGATTTTGTGACAGAAAGTGCAAATACATAGGACACAAACACACACACGCACGCACAATAAATAGTTAATAGTATAGTGTATATAAATAGTAGTAAATAAAATGTATACCTATATTATGCATATATATTATATAAATTGCGATGAATTCGTATGTGTAAAAAAAAGTTCCACATTCCACATGTAACTCTTTAAGTAATTAGTTACAGGTGCTAATCTCAACTTCCTTAACACATTCAGAACAGTGAACAGCGCAACACCATTGGAACTTGCATTTACATCTTTCAGCTTTATTCACACGGGTTGTGGTGTAACCTCGGTCACAGCAGAGAGCAGAACAAGAATCTGGAACAGAGACCTACAGACAAAGAATAAAAAGTCAGTTATCAATAACTTTAGTATTCTTGATTTATGACTGTAAAATAATACGGCTATGAACATTTTGTAGTGTACAGTAATATATTATGTAAAAGAAGGACTTGAAACTTACATTGTCTTTGGGAGAAATTCGAGCTTGTCGACAAACGCGTCCTTTGGTTCCAAAACTTCCCCTATTATTTTAAATATAATGTTTTGTATAAATAATGAATGGTGTGGATGACATTTTATTCTCTCTGTACATGTTGGATGTTTGGGCATGGTAAGACAAATAAAGATAAAAATTGTGGAATTTTCGAACCTTTTTAGATTTGAAGTACAAAAATCCGGTGACTTTTTTAAGTAGACTAAATCTAGATCGGTGAAGGATTGACCGGTCATTTTGCTTGATAGCCCCCGACGACTTCCAATTCTTTTCTCTTCAACCATTTTTGCATAGTCGAATTTTGAACGGAGAAACTCTCCAATTTGCCGTAGATTCGGCATCACTCTCCAACATGTTTTTATCTCACATGAACCTACATAATATATTTAATATTTACAAGTTTCGTATTGCATATCATTTTATTCCAAATTCCAAAACAAAAATTAAGCATTATTCCGTATTCTTGGAGAGGGAAGAACATAAAATCAAAATATGGAGTTTAAACTCACCTGAAACACCATGACATTTGCATTCTTTATGCATGAGTCTGGTTATGATCTTTCTACCGACCTTGAAAATTTTTCAAAATTAAATTTTTATAAGAGTCGTAGTTGATACGTATTACATATTTGATAGCTGATAGTGCATGAAAGGGTTACACAAGCATGAATATTTAAGCTACATATAAAATCTAGTACCTCATTGTTATGAAGGTTGACGAGAGCGGTAGAGACAGTCTTGTTCTTCCTTGACAATCGATGGTCAAGCGCGTCGACGAATGCCCGGCTCAAACTAACACCGTAGTCAATGTTATCTGAGCATCCAGCCCATTTGAAACTACTGGATTTGGAGTCAGACAGTGACTTGTCACAGCCGCAGTCCGGACTCGCTCCCGCACTACATGATTTTGTTAATTGATGAGCCACTCCCGCTGAACTTAGTGAGTGGATAAATGCTGATTCTCTCGTTCCTACATTCATAAAAAATAAAATGAAATGACAAGAATAATTACTGCTTTATTTGTGTAAAAATCTGGCAAAATATATAGCACGAGTTACATCATGTGACAAAGAAAATCTTAATGTCGGAAAAGGGACAAACGGTAGCATGAAAGAACGAGGAGCAAATAAAATCACCCCAAAATACCTTAGAACTTTAATAACATCGATATAAAATCATAAAACGCGTAATACATTGTAGTGTGGTTAATACTAAACTCTGCTGTATAGTGTAAAATTTATACCGACTATTTTGTATTTCGTATGCCCTTGAAGTGTACTATTTGCATGATGTAGATTTTGTGATTTGAAATTTGAATATAAAGTCATATTCCACTGGACTATGCGTAATTTTCCGTCAACGACTGATTATGATAAAAATATGTAGTTGAAGTCGTCATACTTATTTTTATACTTTTGTTTTTGCTGATTTCATCAAATAAATTTTTACGAAAAAGCTACAGGATATTCTGGCACCTTGCGTCTTGTATGATATAATATGTAGAGTCAAATACATTAGTGTTACGATATACGTCATATTTTTCTATTTACAATCTGTAATCTACACAGCCTTACACTTTACACTTTATACTGTATGAACATGAAGTGCATTGAGTATTGAGTACTGAGCAGTCGGTTTAATAAAAGCGATGAGACAAGAGACGAGACAAAAGGCGTGATATTTCGTAGCCTTTTGGCTTTTGATATTGAGCATCGATCTGCACCTGATCACTTCTTTCTCTCCCTATGCCGTCCTCATCATATACGCATAAATTTCAATTTTCTCACACTCCATGAATCAATAATCGTAAACTATCAATATAATCCTACTCATTTGAATTTAATTTGATTTGAGCTACGGACTTTATCATGCTTAATCCATAACTCTTTAAATTACAATTCTTGACAACGACCAAACAGCCTCTTCATCAAAATCTGTAATTATATCAGTTATCAGTAAGTTAAAAGTTGAAAATAACAAAGATTGTATATTCCAAAAATCACATCTGAATCTCCGGACTCACGACTCACGATTTCCTAATAATGCTGCGTATACTAGGGTCTAATGCCTACATAATACATATCTGTGTCTAATTGTAAGGGAAGAAAAAAAAACGAAGTAAAGTTTTAGGCAAAGCACAAAGACTATGCAAAGAAAAATAATCCTAGTTTTTTTTATTGTAAAATATAATCTAAAAGTTGAAAGCGGATACCCCAGTCAAAAGTCAAAAGGAGCAGAAAATCATCTTTTTTTACAATCCAATCTTACAAGTCTCAATATATCGTAATAGACTGTATGTAAGTAGTGTGTAATATGTACATAAAACCTCATCATACTTCATACTAGACATGACACAGTACATTTATGTTACATTAGCTCATTTCCGTATGACTTGCATACCTATAAAAAATACACATATGCTTATTTACTCACTCACATAAATATCGTGTGTATTTATAATATTTACTCATGTTCATAACAAAAAGGAAATGAAATTAGCTATCAAGTACCTACATGAGAAACAGAAAGGAGGAGATTCAAGATTCAAGTAGGCACTGTAAGACGTAAGATCAACTTCCAAACTCCCAAACTCCAAACGAATGTCCTCTCTTATTCTCATCATGCCATTTGACATTCAGCGGTTCTTTATTCATATTCATATTCCCAATCCTATAAGCTACAAGTACAAGTTTATTAGTAATAATAATAAGAATCCTAATAATCCACTAACACGTTTTCAATTTTCAACGTGCCATAATCCATCATACTCATAAACTACTATATAAAAGCTACACTACACTTTTATCTGTAGACTTAAATAGAATTTCTTTCCAATTTCCAGGTACTAAATATACTTGTTATTTTTTCATGTACTGTATAATACTCTATGCATTATTGTATGATTTTTGTAGTTTGTAGTTTTTGTAGTATTTCACTGGTGATTGGCAATTAAAATGAAATCTATTCCCCTACTCTTCCATCTTCCATCCACACTGCCACTGCTTCAAACCCTTTGAATGATATTTCCGTTCCTAGTAAATTACTTTGACGTATAATTGTTCACTATTAACTATTAATCCGAGATTTCTTTTCAAGTTCCATAATACAAAATGCATAATATAAGAACCAACAGCACCTAAAATAGAAACATAGAGCACACACCACATGTTTCTCTTATTATGCTCAAAGTACTTACTTACTTTTGTGTGTGTGTGTATTGCATATTATCATTACAACATTACACCCCAACACAAAACGGCCATATACTTTTGCAATAAAATCCGCAACTTAAGAACCATCAAGTGTCAACACATTTATGAACCATTTCTCATTTCTCTCCTCCACCTTTCTTCTTCCTTTTCTTCCTCTTCTACTCCTGCACTAGGGCTCATGAATCATGAAAAATAAAATATAAACTCATGTGGGTCGTAATTTATTTAAATAGATCATTATCCTCATTTACACCTCTACCTTCTACAATATTATGTATAACCCATTTGTACTTGATGTGTGGTGGAAATATAGTAGTAAGTATACACATGTGATTTACACGTGGTTTTTTAAATGATCATTTACATACATTTTATATTTAAACCATTTTGAGTTTTGAGGTTTAGGAGGAAAAGTTATTAGGATTTACTGGATTTCTCCATTTAAATTTAAATATCTATAGAAAATAAAAAATAGAAAGGTTGAGGATTATAAATTATAATGTGTGGCCATCGATGGTCGAGGATTTTGAGCAGAAAGGAACAAAATTCATCTCATTCCTTGCATCTGGTATCTGGTATCTGTCAATTTCAACATGTATCTAAAATCTACAATCTATAATCCACATCACATGAATTGCAAAAGTAAAAAATCTAGTAAAAGAAGGCAAAGTTTCTGATTTCCAGAATGAGATCTACAATCTCAAGAACAAGTATTAGAGTCATTTTTTCTTTCTCTGTGTACCTACTTTTAAAGGGATAAAGAGCCATAGGAGACAGTAGATTGAGACAGTACGGGTAAAACAAAAGACGAAAGTTGATCCAAATTACATATGTATGTATGTAGTCTGTCATCTACTCGTAACTTGTAACTTATAACTCACAAAAATTGTCATACATTGTTCATCTTGCTGTACATACATTCCAGATTCCAGAGTCCAGAGTATATAATATTATTCCACAGATTCTTTGTGATTTTTGATATAAAAATAACTAACCAAAATCTAAACTACAGATGTTCATGGCAGTATAGTAGAAAGCACAAAACATATGTTATCAAATATAAAATATTATGCTACTTACCATCTACATAAATAGACGTAAATCACATGTCTTTTATGCTGGAAAAAGTCAGGAGTTTTGTGGGAGAAATAAAAAAATAGATGGAGACGTAAAGGACAAAATATTACTATACATTAACTCTGCCAACTCAAGACTCTAGACTCTAGATTCAAGATTCAAGACTAGGGAGACTAGCGACAAGTCAAAAAAAAGAGAAAACTACACGAGGAAGAAAAAAGACTGAGATTTAGCAATAATAGTATAATTTTTATGAGTGGGTATAAAAAACAAGGAAGAAATTTATATTTTCTCCTCTGACAATCTTGAGACTTTTGTCCTCATAATACATCAGTGTTATATACGTTATACAAATACTTGTTATTTCTTATTTCTAGTGGCATGTGATGGAGTGTAGAATTCAAGATTTGGTTTGATGCCTGATGTTTTACGTCATGTAACTCGTGCTTATTACTTATTAGAATCATGTACTAAAGTATATTTTACAGTAATATGTGTATATTTGTAGTGTACAGTTTCTTACCCGGAGCCACAAATGGGAACTTGGATTTTCTCTTGTGTTGTTTCTGATTTTGGTTTTGATTTTGATTTTGATTCTGGTTCTGTAGGGGATTTAAAATTGTATGTGAATTTGACTGGGGTTGTGCTGTTGATGTGGTAGTTGATGGGGTTTGTAGTATTTGTTGCAATTCCTGTTGTTGCTTGTTGGGTGATGTTTGCTGTTGTTGTTGATGTTGTTGGTGAGGGTGAAGCTCCTGTGGATTCTGTACTTGTTGTGAGTGTACTAAAGCCCTTTGATTCCTTCTGGAATTAAGATTTCCTGTTCATTCCATCAGATCATTTCAAGGAATCAGAACCAGAACGAGCCGTCATGTCATGACGTCCAAACACATGTAGATATAAGATATACACAAAACACACAAACACACACACAACATTGGTTCGGAAAACAACAAAAGCAGCCACAAGAACATCAACATATTGAGACAGAGTGACATTTTGGACATGCCCATGTTTCATGTTTCATTTCATCCCATTCCGTTCAAGTTTTTCAACAGTCAGTTGAGTTTTCAGTTTGGAGTTTGGGAATAAGATTTGGAGTTTCCACATTTTTTTTCACATGTTGAAGATTTTTGAACATTTGAAATGTAAACAGGATCGGATTTGTAGAGATTTGTTGATTTCAGTTTTATCATCATTGCCATCACCATCATCGTGGTCATCAGAAGAGAATGGACGTCGTCATCATCATAAAGAAAATAAAAAAAAAGAAGAAAGTACCACCGCATTATATTATGTTATATGTTATATTATATATTATACGCATTATAAAACATGAACAATGGATAATGGATAACAACATTTAATATTAAGATATTTACTATACTATGAAATAAAATATAAAAAGTATTCCACTTTATATTGTACAACTAACTAACTGACAACATGGAGAATGGAGAATGTATAGAATAAAAAAACATGTACAAAGAATCCAGAATGGAACAGAGAATGAAATGGAACGGACTCATGAAATAAATGATATAAATCAAAAAGATGTCATATCAATTGGTCATGGAATTTTCATCATTTTCTTCACGTTCATTCCTATGATATCCTCCCTCTCTCTCTGTTTCACCACACCATTCCAATCCGTACTCCATACTCCGTACTCCATACAACTTGAAACTTGAACATTCGCCGCCATATACCATCTGTTTTTGAATGACGTTTTTATTAAAAAAAAAATTTCTTCTCCTCCTTCTCCACTTTAGACTAGAGACTTTAGACTTGAGACGTATCGCATAGACATTACGGTATGATACGATAATGCGACTGTAATATGTAACGGATTATACAAGATTTTTTCTAATAAGGGCCCACACACAAACACACACACAGAGACGTAGACGTGATATTTCTTCAAGATATTGAATTGAATTGAATTGAACAGAACAGAACGGAACAGGAATGGAATTGCCTGGAACCTTAAGACAACCAAAAATTCTCCACACATGTATTTTTTCTTGCTCTTCCTCCCTCCTCCTTTCTTTCTTTCTTTCTTTCTACGTTAATATCCCTAATCCCTAATGCATGTAAAATGTAAAATGTAAAAGGAGCGACTGTGAATTTCGTTTCTCTCTCTCTCCAATTTCGATACACATTACTGCAAAAGAGAAAAAAACCGTGGAAAATGTTGAAAGTATCTTTAAATGTATCCACTTGCTTGTGTATACATCCAACTCCTTCTCTCCTCTTCCTCTCCTTCACTTTTGATTCAGTCAAAAGTAACAAAAGGAAGAAAAAAAAAGCAAGTGAAGCCTATTCAAGCCAAGTCAAGTCAACCCGTTTCCTCTTCCTTTCTCTTTCTCTTTCCCTTCCTTTTCCGTTCTCTGTATTCCGTACAATCTGTCCACAGCAAAAACTCTAGAATCTAGACTCTAGAATTGTATGCACATACATTTTAGACAGAATATATAGATTCTTTGTAAAAAAAAAGTCTCCAAAAGAAAGAGCCGCCAAAATGCCAACACTCCCTAAACTTCTCAAACCAAACCAAAGAAAGAATCAGCATTCAGATTTATTATTGTATTTAAACTTCATTCTTTATATTGAATCGGACACACGACGTAAGACATGAGGCATGAGGCACGAGACATGAGAATATTCAGTCAAAGGGAACGAAAGAAAAGTGACGGTATGTTTCATGTTTACTACTGGAAGGAAAACTGAAGCCCGGCATCAAGTACTTACTGCACACAACACACATATAATGCATCCTACATCCTACATCGTACCGCATGGAGAATAGAGAATAGAGAATGGAGAAACTTTTAAGCCTACGAGAAAAGGAAATGAAAGTATACAGAACAAAGAGTAGAGGAATCTGCAAGAACATTTCTGGAAAGTTCTTCTGACATTTCCTTCAAATACAAGTAGTAAAATTAGTAACTATAGTGGTAGTTAAATTTGACTTAATTATGCTGCACTTTTTAGTGAAAACCCGATATTGATGCACAATGCACAAGGCACATGTCTGGATAGTGGATATTCTCCATTCTTTTTTCTTTTGTTTCCTCTCATTCCTCGGAATTAAGTATTATTGGCATAAAAGTACAATGTTAAATTTTGGCCTTTGAAAAGCTTTTGAGTCGGAAGTCTGGAATTTTTAAGCGTGTCCCTGTGTTATTTTAATATGTGATGTAATATGTGTCATGTATCACGTGTAATGTGTAATATATGTAATAGTAGAATGACAATAAAAGAAGAAGAATAAAGGTGTTTGGACTTTGTACTTATGTGGCTGGATTAACTGTAAGCTGTAAAATGTAAAAGCTTTTTTTCTTGTTTTTTTCCTTTCCGTGTGAAATCAAAGTTGAATTCCTTCTAGATCCTAGATTCTAGAATCTAAATTCTTGATTCTAGATTAATCTAGAGCTTTGACTTAAGCTCTTTAAGTCTGTTAAATGTTAAGTGTACTACACGCCAAACCAAACCAAACCAAGTCAAGTCAAAAAAGTCTTGGCACCTTACCGTTCCTTTTGTGAAATGAAATACGAAATACGAAATGCACATAAACTACATAAATGCTGTACTGCATAAATGTGTACATGAGGGTGTAATACATAAAATATAAACCGTGTGTGTAAAATATGATATTGGATAAAAATGAGAAATAGAGAGAGAGAGAGTTAAAAGTTGTAGTAACCTCTGTGCTCTTTGCTATCCATGAATAATCCATTATTCACTCTCTTCTCATATGATTTAATATCATGTAATGTAATGATATGTATAATGTATATATTTATAGAAACTGGAACTGAAATGAAATGAAACTGAGATAGAATCAGAAACAGAAACAGAAAGAGAGAGAGAAATTATTGTTGACAGGATTTACGGCTGTAGGCTTTCGGCTCTTTTCCTCTGTGCTGTTCTTCTTCTTCTTCGTTTCATTTCTTGTGCTTTTACTTGGTATTTTGTCGTCGGTACTTTTTTCCATTCACAACTGTACACTGTACACACACACACACACACAAATTGTACTTGTACATTGTACATTGAACGTACATACACAGCTACACACGTGCATAATTTTCTTATTTAATTTCCTTATTATTTCTCACTTCTCATTGTCCTATTGAACTTCCCAAAAGTCCCAAACTTCACAATTCACCATCACACACACATAAAAGTATGCATTTTCTATTGCATATTGTTTTTACTTTGAAGTTCATGTGTGTAATTTGTACGATAATTTGTGGGTACTACATATATTTTACTTTTATGCATGTACATAATATAAATAACATATAACACACATAACAAACTCTTGTGAGATTCTCCCACATGAGTCAAATTGTGTACCTGTAGCATATACGAATATACACACACAAAACACAAAATGTTCCTCATTCTTCGCATTTCTCCAACAAGTGTGAAAATGTTTTACAGCCAGTATTAAGTATTACAGTTCAGTACATTTAATATTTACACCATACTATACCGGCATTTTTGGTCATGTATCAAGTGTCAAAGAAATGGTCGGACTTTAGTCTTTTCATTAGTATTTAAAATTTACTATAATCTATAATACGTTGGCTACAAAATCTGCAGTTTAATTCAATTAACGAGCTGCATATTATGGCTCAGTTTTAGTAGATTGTCGTCATGTTTTTTAAATGTTTTGTCATCATTTTCTTGACGTTTGGACCAAAAGTCCAAAGTACATAGGCAATAGGCAGTACGTAGACGAGGTCAAAAATAAATGTGGCTCATGAGACAAGAATGAATTTTTAAAAAATACGTAATACATTCTCAGTCATTGAGTGAATCAGGCAGGCAGGGATTCAGGCAGGCAGTCGTCACTGATGTGTACTGATACTGATTACTGAGATACTGATTGTGTGAGAATGTTGTCGGGCCGCCCAAATCAGAGATAAGAGAAAAGAAGGCAACGTTTTATTTTTTGATGGATTCTCATGTTGATTTGTAATGTATCTGAGTATTTAGCGTTTAGCGTTTAGAGTTTAGAGTTTAAAAGGCGTACATTGTACATAGTACATACTACATAATACATACACAGAGATATTACCCCTGTTGAAATACATGGATTGGATTGGTGTTTGGTGTAATATAGATGTAAAAGAGTTGCTGTTCCTATTGTAGAGATTCCAGCTCATATTGTACAGATTACATTACATTATATTAAATATGTGTTGTGCTCTGTATGCGTGTAAATAGTAAATATATCCGTGTCTCCACTGCACTGTACTCTGTATTGTAAATTGTAATATATTGGAATTGGTAGGTGCAAGTGTAAATAACAAATAAGGAAAGGGTGTAACTTGTGTCCTTTGACTTTTAAGTCCTCGCTGTCGTTTTCGTTCGTTTGTTCGCTCACTCTATTCTCTATTCACTCATTTTGTTCCATGCTCAAAGTGTAAATTGTAAATTGTAAACAGTCAAAATAGAAAAAAAAAGACAGACATCAAATCCACTAGAAATCTACCATCTACAATCTACAAATTCAAATGTGAGAAACATATACTCTTGTAACAACATCATAATACATAATAATACTAACACTAATACTAATACTAATGTAGAATGTATATTATGTATTATGTACAGTACGACGACGACAAGGAATGACATGGAATATTATGGAAATGCAATAAAAACAACTATGATTACTTTACACTTCAAACATACGACTACACACTACACACTGTATACAGTATACAGTATACGGTTAAACAAACGAAAAACAAAAATACATGTAGATATATTATATTACTAATTTTAAATCATTTCCCCATGTTCTTCAATCATATACACTAAAAACTAGACTTGATGCACAATCTGCAATGGATATCCAATCTCCTCTCATTTCTCAGTATATAGTATATATGCATTTTCTACACACTTTGTGCATTTTATGCCATTTTGATGTACTTTTTTTCATAAAATAAAATAAAATAAAAAATAACCTTTGAAACATTCGAAATTCCGCATTCGGAATCTCATGTGAAAATTGAAATAAAACATTTCCACATCTTGATAGATAAAACATGAAACAAAAAACACGTACACGTAGATCCTTGAATATACATAAAATATAAAATATAAAGATGTAGATGTATACTTATTACTTATGCTTGTGATTTTGTATTTTGTACAAGTGGAAATTCACAACTTTACTATTGACTAGTACTAAAGAGTAAAGAGTAAAGAGGAATGGGAGTCAGTTTATCAAGTATCTAGTGTCAAGTATTGAGCATCTAACTTCTAACTAACTTTGAGTGTTAATTTCTTTGCATCTTTTGAGGAAATACATAGGGAATGTCTTTTATATTGTTTATCTCATTTTTGACTTTTACACTAAACACTAAGTGAACATAAAATAAGCAAAAGATAAGATATTATGTTATGTTATATTCCACATTTTTTTATTGCATTTCTAGTATCAAAGTAGATATTTCTACCAATACAATATCAGATATTTTACTATATGAATTTTGTGTGTGTACATTTTGCATTTTGCATCGAAAGAGAGAAATAATTATATTTTATATTTTATAGCGAAAAACTCGGAGATTCATAAGAAAATTATTCATATTATATGAGAGCAAAACTGTGTTTTCTGCATGATATTCATAAAATGTGGAAAGAGCAAGTGTGACGTGTGTAGTTTGTATTGTGGGCTGCACATTGTAAATACTAAATACTACATATGTACAATGTGCAATGTACATTGACTGTTGCATTGTTGTACTTGGACTGTGTCTACATCATTCTATAATACCATTTCATCATGTACAGTCTTACGGATTACGGATATTTGATAATAATTAATAAATGCACAGACTTTTATTGAAATTCCTCGTGTGGAGACAAAAGTGAAAAAAGGTGTTTTTATATTGCTCTTCTGTTCTCGTCTGTTCTCTTCTCTTGTCTTTCATGTTGTTTTTCTTTCCTTTTTTTTTTAGTTTCTTTTGTCATGTGTAGAATTGAGGATTGAGAATGTTCAGTTGAGTTGAGTTGTGAGTTAAGAGTCAGTCATTTATCAATGCGTGTGGTTGTGACAGAGATAAAAAGTCTTGGTTCTGGTTCAAATCGTGTCTCTCTCTCTCTCGTTCTTTCTTTCTCTGTGTCTCTTGCATTCGTACGGCTTTCCTTTTCTCTCTTCTATTCAAATTCAGACTTGAGACTCATCCTCAGACTAAGACTAAGACTTTGAGTTTGTCTTTGAATTTGACTTTGACTCCATTGAAAACAATCTTTCTTGTTTTACATTTTACACAGTGTCTTTTCTCAATTTGCCAAACATGAAACCATTTTCAAATTGTTATGTGGAAACAAAAAAATTTGCATTTTTTAAAAACCTTTTATTCCTTTTGTCTCCATAATATTCCTCTTCCATTCCGTAGTTGCTTAGGACAGAAGACTTACGACTATAGCAACTTGCAAGTAAAAGAAAAACGTAGACCGCTTTTACAAAGAGTTATGAGAGACTTTGAATATAATATCTTTGAGACGGTGTGAAAAGTCTCATTAAAAGGCGTGGATGATTTTGTATTTTGTGCGGAGGAAATTTATATGAAAAAGTGCACATACTACAAGTTGCACATGGACCATAATAATTAATAAAAACGTCATTAACAATGATATCTTAAAATCCCTCTGATTCCGCATTCCGCATACTCCATTCTCATAAATAGTAGGTAATTCATAATAGTAGCGACGATATGAAATAAAAAAGGTATAATAAATGATAAAACAATAGATTTACCTCCTCCATGGTTAGGTGAATCAATGGAACAATTCCATTTGTTGTACCTGAACTGATATTGACACTCTTGAATGCTCTTTCCAGCCGCAACTCGGATGCTGTCCATGAAAACTGGATTGTTCTTACAAAACTTCACTTGTTTGTTAATGAAAGCATAATGATCACAAGAGTGGACGCTGTTCTCCCGTCCGATGTTGTAATTGTCCAGATTTTTGTGTATCCCCCTGTGATATGAATTATCACCGAAAAACACAACACATGTATAAACTTTATTTAATTAACAACACACAGTTCATTTTAACACAAGCACACACGAATACTAATAAAATAATCATCATCATCTTTATCATTAACTAAAATTTAAATACACTGAACAATATTAAACACCTACGACTATTATTATAAAAATTATGATATAATAAACCAAATGAAACTTGAAGGGATAAACAGAAAGAGTGGAACTTGGAGCTTTTGAACCATATCAATAATGGTATTTTGGCACTTTTTCTATTTCTATCACTTTCTCCAAATCAACATTTTCTTTTTTTACTCGTAACTCTCGCAATTAGTAGTAGTATTATTATTATTATTACAAATGCTTCCTATATATATAATATATTTTTTCACTCATCCACCAAAAGAAAAACAAAACACAAAACACGATACAGCTACAACAATAGTAAGAACGAGAAGAAGACGTTGAAGAACACCCCTTGAATTCTTAAATTTTCATCCAAAGGGAAAATAAAAACAAAACTTATCTATTTCACACAGCTATCAAGAAATATTACACTGTTCACTTTTATTCCACACTTTATTCCTTTTTGTAGAAGATACTGGAGAAAATTTTCAGTTTTTCTTGTACCTAAAAATTTTCCCTAAAACCTGAAAAGGGTGCTAGAAAATTCAGTTAAACATATTTTTCCTATCAAGAATTTCCATCTCGACAGACTTGAGACTTAAGTTGAAAATAAGATTTTTGAAATTTTTTTCAAAAAAGACAAAGTGATGATGAAAACTTTTTCATATAATACTACACATAAAAATTATTAGTATTAGTATTAGTAACTACTGATAATAATCTATCAATAATAATAATGATAATAGTAATAATAATTGACTAATGTACATGTAATTAGAATAATATGTATGTAAATAAATAAATACTTAATTGATCAAGTAAATGAATAGAGATTGAGATGATGGTTTTGAGTTTAGAGTACTTACAGCCACTTGAGGGTAGTGGATAGGGTAGGACAGAGGAAAAGAAGCAAGAAGAGAATGAACGGTCGGTTCTCCATTAGAACATGTTTCTTGGGCTCTCGTTTAACTCATACTGCCAAAGCTAATATCTCACTCTCTCCCTTTTTTTCCTCCTCTTGCTCCTCTTCTTCCTCCTCTAGTCTTCCACTTCTTCCACAATCTCCATTCCACAATCCACAACTTCTCTCCTTCTCCATCCATCTCTATCCTCTAGTCTCTATATTTCTTTTCATTCTCTCCGCTCCTCTTCACTCTAAAACTCTCATCTTGACTCTTTTCTTCTTCTGTTTCTTCTTCAGCTTCTTCCTGGTCCACATGGGTTCATAGTTCATATATCATGGCATGTCACCATTCATGTTTTTTCCTCATCATCACAATCACATTATTATAATTATCATCATCACAGCATCAGCACATAATATATGATTTTACATGGTGTATTGTGTAAGTACTCTATACATTTTTCTGGTTGTAAGTTGTTGTAATATAAATTTCAACTTTCAACACTTTTTTACTTTTTACTTAAAACAGTCATTTAAAATATATTACGTAATAAAAATACTACTCACTTCATTTTATTTTATCTTTTTCCTCACATCCCATCTCAACACTCCACCTTCAAGATTGACTACTCAATTTGGGTAATTACTACTTAACTACTTACTACTTGCTAATTACTAATTACTAATAAAGACAGAAGTCAAGAGAGGAGTTTCAACTTTTTCAACTGGTGTCCATTCTACAGATATTCATTTTCAGTCTTCATTCAATCTGCAACACTTGCATATTCCTTTATTTCATTCAAGAATTGACTTCAAGTTTACAGGTATTTAGCATTTTTATAGCAGACTTGAACATAAAATTAAAACCAATTGAGAATTGAGCTGAGCTCTTTGTACTTTGTAATTTAGCTTTGGCTATACAGAGCGTGATCACAGATTATAAGAACAGTTTGCTCTTCCCTTTTCTGACTGTAATTTCAACTTTTGTTTCCTATCACTG